>BPLQ01014210.1:0-37719 GCA_021605075.1 Caerostris darwini
TAAAATTAGCTTTTACAAATAATTTTTAGGTTTACCGTTGAAAGCGCTACATCTTTATTTCATCACATTTTTTTTTCTTCTCTTCCTTCTTTCTTAGCCTAGAGTTGAGTACTGTCTTGAGAGATTCACGTTCCATCTAGTTACTTAAAAAATTATCATGCCGGACATCCGACATTCTTACTTATGGTGTCCTCAGCATCATGCAGTCCAGTTCATAAGCCAGGTAATTCCTCATCACTCAGTTCACCATAACACTGTCCAGTTCATAAGTCACGTAAATCATCCTCACACAGTTCACCATCAAGCAGTTACATTCATAAATCACGCAATTCATCCTCACACAGTTATCATCACTAAGTTCACCATCACGCAGTCCAGTTCATAAGTCACGTAATTCATCATCATTCAGTTCACCATCATCCAATTCATTTCATAAGTCACGTAATTCATCATCACGCAATCATTATCACTCAGTTCAGATCATAAGTCACGCAATTCATCATCACGCAATCATCATTACGCAGTCCAGTTCATAAGTCACGTAATTCATCATCATCCAATTCATTTCATAAGTCACGTAATTCATCATCATGCAGTCATCATCACTCAGTTCACTATCACACAATCCAGTTCATAAGTCGGCTACAGCAGTTGAAGTATCATTTCATGTCACAGTGCTTAGTTTCAGCTCTGTCATCATAATCATTATTTTTTCCTTTGACGTCATCATCTTGGAATTATAAGGCGCATCATCTCAGTTACCTGAAAGGAAATATAAAGAAAAAAGAGAAACAACATAGCAGCTTCGTCGTAGAGCTATTTTCTCACACTTCATGGTTATTTTACTTTTACTTTTTAAAAATACTCTTAAAAATTCATTGTAAAAACCACGGATCAGTAAAAAGCCATAAGGATATTGTTCACACAAACACGCTTTAAGGGAAAAAGTTAAAATCGACGGCAGAATCATTGTTAAAGAAGGAATAGGCTTCTTGAAATCCACATTTATATAATCCAACTATAAAGAGTGATATTAAGTCGTTTGATCCATTACCTCCCCACCTTATATATAGCAATCTCATTAGGCTGTACCCGTATAACTTATATTGTTATAAATATCCGATGACAATAATGTAAATATTTTGGTCTCAAATGGTCGAAATATTTTTGGTACCAAACTAGGTACGTTGAAATCTGCGGCAGAAACCCATAGATCTCAGTTTATTAAAATGAAATATCTCAAGTCTTTTTAAACACTTTTATTTAATTACAAAAAAAAAAATATTTAAGTTCCTTAACAACTATTACACAATAGAAGACAATATTATCAGAATATTAGCTTCTGTAGATGCTACTCTTAAGGGTTGGTACGTCTTCATCTTTTCATAACTCTTTTCCTTATCCTTCTCTCTCAGATCGGAGTTCACAGCCTTTTTACTGAAAAAAAGAAAACAGATTAAATACTAATAGTTTAAAAAAAACTAAAAAAATTCGCTTTAGAGTTAATCAAACTAAAAAGTAAAAAATTGTTAACATAAGAACAAAAATGACTGACGAGAAAAATGAATGTCAGTGTTCTAAAGCGTGGGGTGCTCGATATCAATAGTTATAATTTTCACTAGTTTCATTCCGAAAATGCAGAGTTATATAAAAATGTCATACAAAGCACCCCCACGCTTTTAGAACAATGACATTCCTTTTCTCGTCAGTAATTTTGTTCATATGTTAACAATTATTTTTTACTTTTAGTTTGATTAACTCTACAAAGCGAGTTTTTTAAACTTTAATTTATTTTTACTTTTTAGTTTGATTAACTCTAAAAGCATGTTTTTAAGTGTTTTTAAACTATAATATTTAAATTGAGTCCCACGGAGGACTGGTTCTTACAATAATTTAATGAGTAAAACAAAAGGCTAAATGAGAATATGTTGAGCCAGCCAGGATTTGAACAGGGAATCTCCAGATCCGTAGTCAGGCGCGTTATCCGTTGTCCCACGTAGGTTTGAACGTCTTGGGTACTTTCATTCTATATGGGTTAAATTGCTCTTCATAAGTTAAAATAAAATCATTCATCCTGGCGATCCTAATCATGATGAGATAATAAACTTATCAAAATATTTTAGTGTCGTCGGTCCTTGATAAGTGTACAACGTTTAAACTAAATCTGATCTCTTAAAGTGGGGCAAAATCGAGCCCAAAGAGTCAGTTACATACATACATACAAACAAACAAACAAACATACAGGCGAAACTAATAAAAGCCTATTAAAAAATAAAAATACTATAGCATTACAAAAGATTTTATAAAAAAACACTTGAAAGAAATTTAAAAAAATAGAATTTCAAGCGATTTTTTAAGAAAACACTTGAAAGAAATTAAAAAAAAAAAAAAAAAAAAAACTATAGAATTTCAAACGATTTTATAAGAAAAAAAAAAAACAAAACAAAAAAAACACGAGGGAAATTAAAAACTATAGAATTCCAAACGATTTTATAACAGATGCACGTGAAAGAAATTTAATAAAAAAAAAAGCACCAGAAAGAAAAACTGGTAGAAAACTGATGATGGTAAAACAGTAACTGTCTTTGCTACACATATTGTATTATCGTAGAGTACAAATGAATCGGCTCCTTAACATTTTATTTTAAACTAAATTCCTAGAATTTTGAAAAATATAAAACAAAAACATTTTTAAATAAGATTCGGGAATCAGATTTTTATTCTGACTCTTTGATTCCGACTCCTCAAAAAATACTCTATTCCCAACCAACTCTCCACTTCTGTTTGAAAATTAGTGTAGTTATTTGTTAAAAAAGCACACATAAATTTTATTTTTATATTACATTTTAAGATAATAATAAAATAATTGTTTATTTTATCAGATAAATTAACAATATGGATGGTTATAAAACATAGATCAATAACCCGATGAGGTAAATATTATTTAAATCTACGAAAAAATAAAGCAAATCTTATTTTTTCAAAAGTCAAAATGAAGAAAAAAAAAATTATTTTACTTATCACTCATCTCCTGGTTGAACTTCTTGGATTGTAGGGTGCATAATGTCATTATCGTCCATTGGTGGGTTCAGCTGAAAATATTTTCATTAGCATTTTTTCAAAACATTCACGTAAAACTGATACATTTAATCATGGTAACACGTCACAACGATTCGAAAATGGAGTGCAACGTAGATGTATCTCCTCGTGATGCACTCCGAGCGATGTCTAACACGGTAAAGTGATCTACAAACACGGACTTCAGTCTGGCTCTCAGTGTGAGTTTCTTAAAGTTCTACAATGGAACGCAGGTGGATTGTCCCTTTTACATCTAAATAGGACAGGAATTGGCTTATCATTCCTTTAAGACGATAATTAAAAAGGCCCTTAGGTGCTCCTTATTTGAGGATGTTTCCGCTAGAAACAGTCACTAGCCCTGTGATTTGACATGTTGCGAAGCAAGTTGGTTGCGCAAGCAGCAGCTAGTTTCTATCTTGTTTCAGTACAAAGACGATGAAGAAATGCTTTGCGAGAAAAGAACGGTAGAGACTATTAGAAGAACTATTAGAAGACTATTAGAAAGACTATTAGGAAGCTTGCCCCAATAGATTTAAAAAAAAGAAAAAAGAAAGAAATTATGATACAATAATGGTTTAACATAAAAAATAAATTTTTTTTTGTTCCAATGCAACTGGCAAACACTTAGACAGCTTGGTCTTGGATGTCTTAGGGCAAGCGCTGCACAGACGTTACTCACTTTGCATTACCCAGGGGCGCGTTTAACTTGAAGATACGGACGCGGAGTAACAATGCCCCCGCAACACTCTACGATTTTATTAGGACTGGGACCTACGGTTTAAAGTGGATTCCGAACCACTACAAACATCCATGCCATCGCCGGGACTCGAACCCGAAACCTGTGGTACCGTGCGCCAGAGCGCTAGCCACTCGACCATTCAGGCCCTAAAAAATAAAAATAGTAATAATAATGGTAATACAGAAAAACGCGAAATGAAAAATTGCTTAGTTAGGCGAAATGGATACGAAAACGAATTTGGCTTTTTTTTTTGGGCAGTGGAACAAAAAGTGGTCAGCACTTGGGGTACGGGGAAGAAATAATCACTAGCCCTGGTACGATCTTATTCATAATATCCCCTGAATGGCCTAGAGAAAAAATCGGTGTCATTGCTACTGCTTTTGTGTTGTCACGGTTGCCTCCGCAAGTACCTTCACAGAATTAAACTGACTCCTGATTCTCTCTGTCTCCCTGTGTTCCTGCCCCCTGTTTATGGAAGCGTTATTGGATTGCCTGACTTAAGTGGATGGATTAACTGATGCCATTGGTTTCTATCTTGTTCTTTGTATTTTTATGGTATCTGTTGTCCTGTAAACTTGCCAATGGAAATAAAACGATTCTAAAATTCTAAATTCGAAACGATTCGTAAAGAAATTCGTTAGAACTAGTACAAATTGATATCAATTGATTTGTTGTTACTACAGGAAATAAGAGTTTGTTGCAGCCTAAATGATTAATTATAAGATTAAAATAGATAACAGAGTAATATGGATAACTACAGTTTTTTTTTTCATGAAGTTTAAGCAATTTTGGGCAATAATTTATAAAATAATGTTAAAAAAAAAAAAAAAAAAAAAAAAAAGACAATTGTGAAAAACAACTATCAGAGAATACGAAACATTTATTTTAACTGATAATCTGAAAGAAGCTAGTTAATGTTATAAGTCTGAAATTATTAACTCAGATTCATTATATTAGCTACTGATTGATTAATAGCACAGATGAAATATATTATTACAGATTGAGTAACAATGATAGAGTATATTAAGGAGGCAATTAACCGGCTTGATGGCCAATTGGCTAGAGCTCTGGCAGTTGGTGTGACAGGCTTCAGCTGGATGTTTGTGAGTGGTTCGAAATCCACGTTAAAATGTAGGCCCCCGTCTAATTAGCATCAAGTGTGAAAATGTATTGACGTAAAATTCAGTAATGTAATTATGAAAAAGTGCTTTTTGTAAAATATTTTTTTTTTTTACTTTTAAATCGCAAATAAAAACTATAACATAAAGAGAAAAATTTCATAACACGTTATATTTTGAAAGAACACCTGGTTTTCCGATTCTACTAGCGGCCTGATGGCCAATTGGCTAGCACTCTGGTATTTGATAACACAGGCTTCAAGTTCGAATCCCTGACCGAGCATGGATGTTTGTGAATGGTTCGAATTATGTTGAACTGTAGGTTCAGGTTTAAATAATAGCCTAAGTGTGTTCTCAAAACGACCGTAGAGCGACAAACCGGACAGTTAACAACTATTAATAAAAATGAATAAAAAACCTAAAAACAGGATAAAACTTAAAAATTTTTTTTTTTCATTATCTTTTTGTCAATAAAGGAAAAAACACGGATATTCTTGCCAATTTCCAGAGAAATATATTTAAATCATTACCAAAAAATTAAAAAAGCGTTAACTTTAATAAAAAGTTAAAAAAGCTCGCCAATAGATAAGGAAACAGATTAACCATCCATTTTTCTAATTCCAATACAATATAAAAAAAAGAGATTGATATCATTCAATTATAAAATCACGAAAATCTATATTTAACCACTGGTTAAAGAGAAACCAAACAATGTTAGCCTAAAAAACTCCTAATCTGAAATTACAGTAAAAGACATTTTAATTGAACAGTACAGTTTTAAGAATATATAAAAAAATGAAACTCAAGTAAGAGCATTGGTCATGTGTCCACGGGGCAAAGAAATGAAAAGAAACGTTAGACATTTGTGAAAAAAAAAGAAACGGTGTAAAACCGAAGACAGCATGGTGCAATCTGAAATTTGGAAAAGCGATTAAATAGTTAATTTGGAATGAAGCGATGATTTGGAAATTTTTCGAAAGGTGAATTAGCGTTTTTCTTTTTAATTGTGCATAGAAGTTGTCTATACCACCAAGCATGTTGAAGATGCTTTTGAAACTTCCTGTGCAGGGATATACACTCACTTTTGGCAGCCGTATCATGACTGAAATCTGCTGTGATGTTTTGGGCGATCGGGAATCACTGATGGAGCAGGCTGGGTATGCGCCCACGCAAGAAATCCAGGTAGGAGACACCAGGTGTGACTGGTCGACTGCTGAAAGTTGCCCTCGACGGCTCGACGTTGCGGCTGCGGAAGGCGTGGTTCCGAATTTCGGGCAACCGCGCCATGTGCGGCAAGCAAAGCCCCATCTGGGCAAATTAATAGGACGGTACCTTGGCCGAATCCCTATCCTGAATTTTGCAATCCTTCAGTAGGTGCTCGCCACCACATTTCAGACAAGCCTTTGTAATGGCAGTTTTTTGCCGGAAATTTTGAAAAGATTGCAATGGAAATCCCGCGGATAAACATTTTCTACCGGGGTGAAAAGCAAACCTGGGCAACCCTGGTTATGATGTTTTGGTGGTTTAAATCACAAAACCTCCACTATTAAATTAGTGAAACATTAGCAAAATTTTTCAAAAATATGTCAAGTAATTAAAAATAAATAAAAATTTAAAATTTATTGAAAAAACATCTTAGCAGTAGAATATATAAAAAATGAAATCAAAAAAGAATATTGTTCAATTCGAGTTTTTTGACGATTCGAAAAATAAAGTAATTTTTAAAAAAAAAAGAATATTCTAAAAAGTAAAATAAAACTAGGGGATGTTAAAGTTTTATAAATTTTATCAGTTGACTGACTCGCCAGTAGATGGCGCCATCAGTCCCAACATCGAGCCCAAAAAGTGAGTTACATACAAACATACAAACATACATACATACATACAAACATACAGGTGAAGCTAATAAAAGCGTATTAATGATTTAATTGAAAAATTTATTTTCACTTCATTAACTTTGTAAGAACAAACAAAACATTTTTTTACCAAAAGATTTTTTTCTCATTGAAATTATAGAAAATTCTAAAACAGAGTTATCATTTGAAAAACTGGCTAACAGAAAGAAATGTTTCTTTATTTAATAACTATTATTTCTTTTCCTTTTCCGTTTTTTTAAAAAATTTAAAAATTAAAATTTGAGATAAATTAAAAAAAAAAAAAAAAAAAAATTAAGAAACGTTTTGGTTATACATACCTTCGGCTGCAAGGTGGATGAACAGTCTTTGCACTGTGAAAAAAAATTGTTGCAATGTTCTCCCCAAATTTGAGGTTTCTTTTCGCTTCTGCCACGTACGTTCAAAAGCGTAACAGTTGCGATTCAGAGACTCTATTAAAACGAATATAATAACAGAACAATTTACGATGATGATTTACAAAACAATTTCATAACACAGTTTTCGTCCGTTCTGCTTCTCAACCAGAATATTTTGATTGCCGAAAACAGAACATTTGAAGTAAAGAATTTCACACCTGCAAACATTTGATTCTGAGACTCAGAACATTTGGACATGAAGAATTTCCAAAATTCAGAACATTTTGATTCTGGAGACTCAGAACATTTGAAATGAAGAATTCTCAAGAATCAAAACAGTTGATTCTTGCGAATGTGAACATTAGATTCTCAAGAATCAGAACATTTGAAATGAAGAATCACAAGAATCAGAACATTTGATTCTGGAGAATCACAATATTTGAAATGAAGAATTCTCAAGAATCAGAACATTTGAAATGAAGAATCAACAAGAATCAGAACATTTGATCTCTGAGAATCAGAATATTTGAGATGAAGAATTAAGAATCAAAATTTGATTCCTGAGAGGATTCAAAAATATTCTTTGAAAATGAAAAATTTCAAGAATGAACATTTGATTTTTGAGAAACAGAACTTTTTGAAAATGAAAAATTCTCAAGAATCAGAACATTTAATTTTTGAGAAACAGAACTCTTGAAGTGAAGAATTCTCAAGAATTAGAACATTATTATCGAAAGAACAGAATCAAGCATCTGTTTGCCTTTTAAAAGTCTAGTTAACATCGATTCCCGATAAGGAATGTACATTTTCTCCAAATAAAACGATTGAATTACTCGCCTGAGTGACAGGAAATCGAGAGAAAGGGCGTGGTCTGCAAAAAGAGAAAATTGATAAGAGAAGTTCACGGTAGTTTTTTTTATATTTCAGGAGAGAATGAAGGTAACGCGTATACTGAAATAAACGAACAAACAACAACAACAAAATTTTTTCGTTCAAATTTAGAGTTTTTAGAAGACATAATTGAATTTTAGATAAAAAAAAAAAGAATAAAAATGACTGACAGAAAATGGATGTCCACTGTTCTAAAAGCGTGGGTGCTCGATGTATCAATCGTTTATAATTTTCACTAGTTTCATTCCGAAATGCAGAGTTAGTTTAAAATGTCATAAACCTCCCACGCTTTTAGAACAGTGACATCTATTTTCTCGTCAGTCATTTTTATTCTTATGTTAAATTATTTTTTTCTTTTTAGTTTGATCAACTCTAAAAGCGTATTTTTTTTTTTTTTTTAAATTATAATTGTATTTTTTAGTTTTTTTAAAATTATTCATTTATTTTTTACTTTTTAGTTTGATTAACTCAAAAAGCATGTTTTTTAGTATTTTTAAACTATAATATTTAAATGAGGTCCTGGAGGAGTGGAACTATAGTTCTACAATAATGTAATTGTGAGTAAAACAAAGGCTATCGATTAAAAAGTAGGGCAAAATCGAGCCCAAAGAGTCAGTTGCAAACAAACAAACAAACAAACATACAGGTGAAACTAATATAAAAGCGTATTAAAAAAGAATAAACTGTTTTTCTTTCTGAAAGATGCCTGTGAATGTTTCTTTGCAGCTTAAATAGTGTATATGAGGAGAAACAGATTTCCAGGGGGGAAAAGTCAGTTACATACATACAAACATACAGGTGAAACTAAAAGCGTATTAATTACATAATTAAAAAAACCAATTACAGTTTGTTAGACACCTAAAATTGTTTCTTTTATATTACCGTAAAATCATGGGCATTGTTTTGGAGAGTGGAGTTTTCGTGTCCTTTACCACTTTCAATTTTAAATTTCTTTTCATAATGAGCTTTTTCATGCATAATATTTTAAATATCCTTCACGATCTTTTATATACATAATATTTATTTAAATTTCCCTCACGAGTTAATAATTATATAAATAAATAATAGAAAATTGTTTTAAATGATCGTCTGGTGAAAGCAAAGTCTATTTTATTTCGAATGAAAATGAACTTTTTTAAGAAAAGAAATTGTTTGGAATTCTATATCTATGATATCCGTTCTTGTTCTTACATTAAATTCTAAATTTTTCATTTGTAACCTGTATATCGGCCCAACCAATTATAATTTTTGAATTTTAATCATTCTAACAGGTAAGAGGTTCATTTTATTTATTTATATATTCATTTCATAAATTCTGTTAATTGTTAATTTAATCTTAATTCCTTATTAATGTTATGAAATTATTTAAATATCGAATATTTAACAAGAATCTTATTTAAATTTTATTTTTATAACTGAAATTTTTTTCTCTCCTTTCTCTATACGAAACAATCATTCCCACTAGAGATTTATATTTCAAATTTCAATTTTTTGACACTTTTTACTATTGTTTTTATGATATGTTTTTTTGTTTTATTATTTCATTTTATTTGGAGTAAATGAATGTTTTTGCTTTCACATTTTTAAACTTATTCAACACATTGAATAGTGGCCAATGTTGATGTAGGCTTAAAACGGACTCATTGATGTTTAAGGGGCATTTCTACCCTGCCAGAATTCTCTGGGTTTTAATAATGCTTTTATTAGTTTCCCTGTATGTTTGTTTGTTTGTAACTGACTCTTTTGGGCCGATTTTGCCCTACTTTAAGCGATAGCCTTTTGTTTTACTCTCAATTGCATTATTGTAAGAACTATAGTTCCATTCCTCCATACCGGGACCTCATTTAAATATTATAGTTTAAAACACTAAAAACATGCTTTTTGAGTTAATCAAACTAAAAGTAAAAATAAATGAATAGTTTAAGAAAATTAAAACACGCTTTTAGAGTTAATCAAACTAAAAAAGTAAAAATAATTTAACATAAGAATAAGATGACTGACGAGAAAAATGAATGTCACCGTTCTAAAAGCGTGGGGGTGCTTTGTATGACATTTTTAAACTAACTCTGCATTTTCGGAATGAAACTAGTGAAAATTATAACGATTGATATAGAGCACCCCACGCTTTTTAGAACAGTGACATTCACTTTCTCGTCAGTCATTTTATTCTTATGTTAAATTATTTTTTACTTTTTAGTTTGATTAACTCTAAAAGAGTGTTTTTTAGTTTTTTTTTTAAACTATTCATTTATTGCTGAAAGGCAAACATCAATGGTCTCGGCCTATCCTAGACCTGTAATGGCTTCAAGAAGACGGCCATTTTCAGATTCATGGGAAGACTTTAACATTTATTTAAAAGCACTATATAAATCTACAGATACTGAACTCTGGATTATTATTATTAAAAAAAAAAAAAAATGAAATGAAAATTAAATATATAAATTTCGTCACAAGTGCACGATTAAATCACAAGTGCAGTTCACTCCAAAGTCGGAGATTTTCAGAGTTCTCAAAGTCCCAGTCTACGTCGAGCTCATTGACTAGTCTGCGGCAGACTTTAACACGTGATACACAAGATCACAAGAGATTCACTTTGAAAAACGGACAGAAAACTTCGGCCCGCACAACCACATCAGAGAAATAAAGAAACAAAAAAATTAATAGTTTAAAAAAACTAAAAAACACGCTTTTAGAGTTAATCAAACTAAAAAGTAAAAAATAATTGTTAACATAAGAATAAAATGACTGAAGAAAATGAATGTCACTGTTCTAAAAGCGTGGGGTGCTCGATATCAATCGTTATAATTTTCACTAGTTTCATTCCTAAATGCAAAGTTAGTTTAAAAATGTCATACAAAGCACCCCACGCTTTTAGAACAGTCATTTTATTCTCATGTTAACAATTATTTTTTACTTTTTAGTTTGATTCACTCTAAAAAGCGTACTTTTTAGTTTTTTAAACTGTAATATTCAAATGAGTTCCCGGTATGGAGGACTGGTTCTTACAGTAATTTAATTGTGAGTAAAATAAAGGCTAAATGCGAATATGTCGAGCCAGCCAGGATTCGAACAGGAATTTCCTGATCCGTAGGGAGGCGCGTTATCCGTTGTACCGCTGTCCCACGTAGGTTTGAATGTCTGAAAGACGTCTGTAAATGTTTATTTGCAGCTTAAATAGTGCGTATGAGAAGAAACAGATCTCCAGGGGAAAAATGATGCGCAGATCAAGAGGAATTTTGAAAGGCTGTGTATTTTAATCACTAATCCTGGCGATCCTAATCATGATGAGATAATAAACTGAACAAAATATTTTAGTGTCGTCGGTCCTTGATAAGTGTACAACGTTTAAATTAAATCGGATCGCTTAAAGTATGGCAAAATCGAGCCCAAAGAGTCAGTTACATACATACAAACAAACAAACAAACATACAGGTGAAACTAATAAAAGCGTATTAAAAACATACTTCTGATCGACTCGTCGGCCAACTGTCTGATTTCTCCCAAAACCTCCCTTTAAGAAAATCCGTCAAGAGCGACAAACTAAACCGAACCAAGGTCAAGGCGTTGATGATGAACGAAGTAGTATATGGGGATGTGAAGCAACAAGGACTATCCCCTAATCACTATATATATGAACAATTAGTTTTTCCTTATTTTCGATATCAAAAATCTTCCAAATTTAATCAATCCAATTAATTCTACCAACAATAAAGCTGACAAGCTACAAATCTTTGCCAACTGTATATGCTCCAAACCATCTATCAATGCCACGTAGTGACTATATTGTTTACAGGACTTGGTAGTCGAAACGTTTTCGTTTCCCCTCCCCCAGGCTCTGCTCTTCTATCGTTCACTTGCAACTGACCTTGTAGGATTCGCAGATTTTCCCAGTCTTTACCAGTTCATCCTCTCTTAACAAACTGCTCTTAAACGTTTTTTGTTATTTTTAACTTGTACTCCTTTTTGAATTAGATTAACCTGTTGAAAGTACTTTTATTTTTAAGTTCTCTTTCAAACTACGTTCAGTTTGTAATTCTTCATTCTTTTGCTTTATTATTTTAATTATTAAATTATAATTAATAATTATTAAATACTTTATTTAAAAGAAGAAAAAAAAACTTCTCCGCTCCGTATAGTATTATCTCTACTTTAATTGTTTTATTTTTAATGCAATGGGCTTAAAGCTAAAGCAACTTCCCTCTCATATGCAAAGAAGGAGTTAGCAGTTACCCATGCCAAGGAGGGTCCGTCAACCTACAAATCGTCGTCGTCGTTCCTTATTTTTAATATGTCACTCTCCATAACGCTCTACGATCGTGTTAGACTGGGACCTACGGTTTAAAGTGGATTCCGAACCACTGCAAACATTCATGGCACCAGCGGGACTCGAACCCGAAACCTGTGGTACCGAGCGCCAGAGCGCCAGCCACTCGGCCATTCAGGGGTCAAGGCGTTGTCGTCACCCGCAGTTTGAAAACAACAATTGCAACAACATTGCTATTTTTCGTAGAGCGGCATTCTTTTATTGCTACACAATTATTTTAAAGAATTCCTGTACTACGAAAAATAAAGTACTGTTTTTAAATATATGACGAGAACAATACGAAGAAATATAATAAAACTTATCCTACTTACTTTGACATGTATCAGTGGGCGAAATCCGGGGCGATAAATCCACAAACTGGAAATTAACTCTCCTGTGATTAAACAAAGGACCTTTGGTGATCTCCAGAATCACATTTAAAATTAAATGGGACTGACGACCCTTTCTATTCTTGAAACTGCGTTCTAGAATCGAGAAAAATTCCCGCTCCGAGGCTACTTTTTTTATCGTTGAACCTAAGACCTAGTTTAAAAAAGATACAAATACATACTATTCCTGCTATTAGCTCACACTCTCCCTATATATATCTTGTACAAATTTTCAATCGTTCATAAAACACTTTTTATTCATCCACTCAAGTTCAAATACATTTTTTTAACTTGTAGTGGAGGACACTGGATGTTAATGCATTTTTTTCAAATATTAATTAAATTTAATTAATTAATTTTAGTTTTTTTTTAAATTTAAGTTGCATATACCTACCAATAGATGGCGCCAGATAAACTTGTATAAAAAAAATACTTGTAAAAAAATGTATGAAAATTATTTATAAAGGACTTTCTGCAATAGAGTAAAAAAAAAGTAGGAATTAACTTTAAATTTTTTTTTTTATATTACTTGTTTTTATTTTATTTTGAAATTCTTTTCAATTGCTCATATGAATCAATTCTGGAAATAAAATTGTACTTATCATGTGAAGTTTGATTCACAACTTTTATCACATTGCTTTAATGCAAGGGTAATTTTGAAGGCCAAATAATTAGCTTTCCAACTAAGTGTAATATTGCATAGTATTTAGTTTTAAGAATGCTTTTTTTTCTTATCTCACTTGGTAGATAGCAACATCAAGACCAAATTCATGGATGAAGGGAAAGGAGTAGCTTCTATTGAGATGGAGCACCCGTAGGTAGAAGTCTGACGTGACTCTGTGTCGCTGAAGAAGGAAGACAGTGTCTTCAAGGAGGATTTTTAGAGGGAACTAGTCTGTATTTGCTTATAGTATGGGAAAAAACTCGGAAAACCGACTCACGACCCACCAGATAGTCCGACTCATGAGACAAGATGCTGAACATCACAATCGCCAATGAGTCTCCTTTTTTTTTTTTTTGAAACATTGTCTACAAAAAAGTGCGTAGTAAAAGTTTTTTCCGCAGTAAGTCCACATTTTTCTGTTGCAAACAGATAAATATATTGAAACCTAATCAAGTGTAACCATATTTTCTCATTTTTCATTTGCCAATTATTTTTACACCACAATCTTCCCATAGTTTGATGCTGAGAAACATGATTTGGCGTTAGCTGGATTTTTCCGTAGTAAGTCGATCTTTTTCTATTGCAATGAAATAAATATATTCAAGCCTAACCAAGTGAAATCCCATTTTCTCCTTTTTCATTCGTTAATTATTTTCATACCATAATCTTCCCATAGTTGGATGCTGAGAAACATGGTTTGGCTTTAGCTAGTTTTTTTCCGTAGAAAGTCTATTTTTTCTATTGCAATTAGATAAATATATTCAAGCTTAATCAAGTGTAACCCCATTTTCCATTTCCCAATAATTTTCATAATCAGATTATTCCCATAGTTTGATTCTGATGTTTTTGGCGTTAGCTGTTTTTCTCCGTAGTAAGTCGATCTTTTTCTATTGCGATCAAATAAAAATATTCAAGCCTAATCAAGAGTAAACACATTTTCCTATTTTTCATTTACCAATTATTTTCATACCACAATCTTCCCATAGTTTGAAAAACATGTTTCGGCATTAGGGTAAACATCAATTTTTTAAAAAAAAAAAATTATTAATTTTAAATCAGATTTTATAGTTTTGTTTAAAATTTTTACAGAGGTATTTTATTTTGCTATTTTATTAGGGGGGAAGGGAAGGGTGATGAAACTTTTTTAAAATCTGAGGTGCCACATTAGATATAGCAAGAGATGTATGCACTTTTGTTGGGAATCCATTTTTGTTTTAATTCAGTCCAGTCAAAGGTGAACAAGTTACAATCAATAATCAAACAGTCACAATTCCAGTCAAAGGTGAATTTTTGCGTTTATTTCCATTTTTATTAATTAAGTCACTTATTTTACGTATAAAAATATTGAAACAATGCTTTTTTTTTTTTTAATAACCAAATAATTTTTTTTTGCTTCATGGAGTCTAAAAAAAAATATAAGCTTGGATCCATTGTTTATTTATCGGCAACATTTAACTGAGAATATTAAAATTAATTTCTTGAGTAAATATTTCTGAACTTTAGTCTTTGCAATCATGCTGTTTAATTTAAATTTTATTATACATTTTAATATAAAGGAACGTTATTCAGTTATTAGTGGAGAAAATGAAATTTGTGTACTCTGTTGTTATAAAATAACATGAAGAACTTACATTTACACCCAAATCGTTTTCTTTTAGAGTACATGGAGCACTATTCTTTTGAAGAAGGTCATATACTGTGTCTCCGTTCGCCTGAAAAAAACCATCTATACTCAATGCTCAGCAAAACAAAATGTTAAATTTATTAAAGAAGTAAAAAAATTGAAATATCTCAGTCCATCTACTAATATTGTGGTCCTTTATGGGGCATAATGGCCGAGTGGCTAGCTCTCTGGCGCTTGGTACCACAGCTTTCGGGTACGAGTCCCGGCGGTATCATGCATGTTTGTAGTGGTTCGGAATCCAGTTTAAACAGTATGTCCCGGTCTAATAGGATCGTAGAGCGTGGTCTTGAGGTTTAGTCGTAGGTCCTTGCTAAAAGTGAAGCTACATATTACCCCTAGCCATGGCCTAGTCACCGTTCGATACGACCATGACAAATAAATCTTTTCCTTCCTTTTACCAGTCGTGTTTTGGAAGGTAATAAATCCTTTGAGGCGTGATGAAAAACCGACTCTATCTGCATTGGAGGTTTTCTTTCTCCTAGAGTTCGCAAACGTTCACGCATGTCTTGCCTTTTTCCTCCATAACGAAACAAACGTGTTTAGAAAGCTTTCATGAAAGACACTGACCGCTCACATGCACAAATGTGGACACGGCAATTTGCCAAAATATCACAAATCTACTCTAATTATATTATTTTTTAATTTTTTAATATGGTGTAACGTCTCGGCCTATACTAGACCTATAACAGCTTCAAGAAGAGGGCGACTTTCAGGTTCATGGGAATACTTTAATTTTTACTTACAAGCCTTATATATATACATATATATATATATATATTCTCGAGTCTATGATTAATATAATCCAACCGGTCTGTGGCAGATCTTAATTGTCTCACTGTGTAATACAGGAAACCATATGGGGCTCACTTTGTAAACAGGCGGATAACAGAAAAAGACGTCACTTTACAGGAAAAATGAAAAACAACACTTCTTGTCAACTCTTTGCAGAACACTCTCCCTACCCCCAAAACCTCTCTTTCAGAAACTCCGTCAAAAAGGAACGGGGATTCAGCTTCCCTCCCTTCTCATTCGAGTGGACACTTCCTCAGCCCATGGTCTACCTCCCATCACGATGAAGCAACTCCTGACGTAGTCCATATCCCATATGTACTTGTTTCGACTTATGAAGGTCGAACAGACAATCGCTAATTTTACGAAGTCTCATTATCCATGATACCTCACTTATCGGCTGTCAGATTTGAGTGATAGGCACTTGTTACATAATATACATTCCTTTTCCCTGGGAACGGAAATGCTATGTCTCTTCTCGTAGGAAAAATGCTAAAATGGTAATTTCCTTCCGCTCTCCAGGTTTTTATATGCTGATTCTCTCGTTGGAGGAATATTATGTAATTTATATGAGATCGCCTGAGCCTAGCTTTAGACTTTAAAGTACCTGATGTTTGGATTCTGACTGATAGTAATAGCTCAATACAGTATTTGAAAGATTGGTCAAGCATCTTGGACAAATTGGGGCAGGATATAGTTTCTAAACTAGCTGTGTTTGCAATGGATTCCCTCCCATGTGGGCATCTACGGAAATTAAATTGCTGATCTGCTCGCTAGGGAAGTTTGCGAACTTCCCAAAGCTTCTTCTTCCAATCTGTTAGCTTCAGAGGTTCATTCCATGACTTTAGCCAGAGTGAATGCCGCTTGGAGGTCGCCACCAATTCACGCATTGTACGCCGCTAAATATCTTAGTATGTCCTTGCAGTGATCCTGTCTTAGACCTGCTCAAACGGCTTTAGCTAGACTAAGGATTGGCCACACTAAGAGTTTGACCTTTAATGGAGACGAAAAGACATATACCCTTTGTCATTGCTCGGGCATCGCGTCTCCCTATCATCTCATCGATTGTATTGGTGCCTCTGTGAGGCAACTGTTGAATGAGGGGAGGGCAGTTTACGATCTATTGATGCAGCATGATCTACTGGACTTGGTTTAGGATTTTAAACCGTGGGGATAAGCAACAACAACATATGAGATCGCTTGACAGAGGGAAAGTCTGCCTGTGATTTTAATGTCGATGTCCTAACCATTTCAGTCACAATGTGACTCATCATGAGTGAGGGGTCGCCATTGCCTCTGTCGAGATTGGCGCCACAACTTTTTGAAGGAGAACACCCACAGACAACATCGGAAGAATTCCCAATTACCTCATTTTTATTCTAGATGAACGGAAGGACTTTCTGGCATTCTTATTTTTCTAACCCATTTCCAATATAGACAAAAGATGTTCGGAGTAACTTAGGGGGACTCTGTATTCGGATATTCAACGGTGATTTATAGTAAGATGTTATTTACTTCAACTAAAGGGAAATTTTTATTGTCATCATCATCATTATCATCATCAATGGCGCAATAGCCCAGTGTGAGCAAAGGCCATCTACCAACTGGCAGATTTCGAGACAAGAGGTGTTGTCATTTTAAGGGACAGGGCTGTCAACCTTATGCCCAATGCTCTACAGCCATGAGATCGATACCAACTGCTTAAAGTGGATTGGGACTACAAACATCCCTGGCACCGCCGGGATTCGAACCCGAAACCTGTGGCACTAGGCACTAGGCAAATTGAGTGCCAGAGCGCTAAACAAATTTTGTTGTTATGACTAATCCTCAGTACTCTGCAGCGCAGGACGGACACCCATGAGTATTCTACTCATCGACGGCGGGGTTACCTTCTGTTGTGATGGAGCACCCGTAGGTAGAAGTCTGACTACCCGACTCGTAGTTCAATGGCAACGCCTAATGCTCAAGTGGCGTGCGCCCGAATGCTCACCAACGGCACACGTTGATACTGAGCCACGAGTCGGGCTGAATATTTTGGCTCACCTCTAGAAAGGACACATGCATGCTGAAAGGTATTCCTCTTCGTTTTTGAAATAAATCAAGGATTGTTCTTTGTATTAGCCCCAAATCTTCTGATTCTGAACCAACGTATCTGGTGGGGCTCGTACCAATTGTGTGAGATTTCCAGGTATTCGCTGCGCCATAAGCGATTACTGAGACATTTTCTCCCTAAAAAAAAAAAAAAATAATAATAAAGAAAAAAAACAGAAAAAATATATACATATATACCTGTCATTTAAAACAAAGAAAACAAAAACAGATTTGTTAGAAGGAGTATATAATTTTGATTTTTATGACTTTCAACTCACGGAAACATATTTTATTTTATTCATATTTTATTTTAAATTAAAGAAATTTTATTAGTCAAAAATAAAGTTTATTTTCTCGTATTAATTTTCCAAAGTAGTCCTGCTTAGCTCTCATAGTATAAATGTTGAATTTACTCTGATTATATTTTGATTCTGATCTTCAAGTTATGATATACAAATTAGCCCTGTTTGACAGCGAACGCAGCATTTAAGACGTTCGCGTTCAGAGGAACACTGAAGAAACATCGATGATGATGTTTTACTTGAGAAAGGAACATTGAGGATGAAATACAAAGGAACTTACAAAGGCACATTGCGGTTGAAATGCAAAGGCACTAGCATGGACAGAATATTGAGGATAAAATGCATGGTAGGAACATTGAGGATGGAATGCAAAGGAACTCACGTGGAAGGAATACAGCAAAAAGTTATTACTTTTTATTTAAAATTAAAAAAAAATAATAATACTAATTTTTTGCTATATTCCTTGATATATATATATATATATTATTTAAAATAAAATAGAGAGCCCTGATCGCCGAGCGGCTAGCGCTCTGGCTCTCGGCACCATAAGTATCGGGTTCAAATCCCGACTTGCCCATGGATGTTTGTAGTGGTTCGAAATCCACTTTAAACCGTAGGTCCCGGTTACCATCAAGTTACACGCGCCCCCTGATTAATGCAAAGTGAGTAATGTCTGTGCAGCACTTGCTTTAAGGCATTAAAGACAATTGTCTAAGTTGGTTGCCAGCTGCATTAGAACGGAAAAAAAATTATTTAAAAATTATTATTTTTATTAAGATTATCCGCTAATTGAGAAATAAATATAAGAAGTTATTACTCTATCAACACTAAGTCAATTTGTTGTTAAGATAATCTCAATCTCAATCTGAGCAATTTGATGAGCATTTTTTCATCTTATTATTCATATCCTATTTAAATCATTAACATTATTATGTAGAATATCAGTTATTCATTCTTTAAGATACCAAATTATGCAGCATATCGGGACTACATTATTCCCGTTTCCTTTAGTTGCTTCAATTTTGGAGGTGACTTGCTGTGCACTAATAGGATTCTTTTGATATAAGGATTTTTTTCCAAAGATTTTTCATTGCCTTGGTGAGAAATACATTCTTAGAATTACACATTACCTTCCAAAATGAGTTGCATTTTTTCTGCAATGACAGTTCTGTAGATCTCCTCATTTGAAGCAGATGAAGGGAAGACATTATCAAAATGATAAGTTCGTCCCATGGCTTGCACCTCTCCATTTTGCTTGAAAATTATGTCTTCTGCTTCCTCTCCGTACTTCATAGGAGAGCATCTGAGTACGAAAAACATTTTCTGCTCGTCCATCTCCAATGCCATCTTTAATTCTGCAATGGAAACAAGTAATATAAATTTTTTTTTAAAGTCAATTCCTACTTTTTTTTTTCACTATATTGCAGAAAGTCATTTATAAATAATTTTTATTCATTTTTTTAAGTTTATCTGGGGCCAACTATTGGTAGATAGCAACTTGAATCTAAAAAAACCCTAAAATTAATTAATTAAATTTAATTACTGAATTAAATTTTCAATCATTAAAAAAATACTTTTTATTCATCCACTCAAGTTCAAATACATTTTTTTTTAACTTTTAGTGGATGACACTGGATGTTAATACAGTTTTTTCAATTATTGATTCATTCATTAAATTTAATTCAGATAATTTTACTTAGATTAAATTTAATTCAGATAATATTGATTCATTCATTAAATTTTTTAGATTTAAGTTGCATATATCTACCAATAGATGGCGCCACATAAACTTAAAAAAATGAAAGAAAATTATTTATAAAGGAATATAGTGATATCGTGAAAAAATATAGTGAAAATAAGTAGGAATTGACTTTAAATTTTTTTTTTTTTATATTACTTGTTTTTCAGCAAGAAGTAATTAGAAATTCGAAATAAAACCCGCAGGTTGGTCAAAAAGAAATAACGAAGGTATTATTTTCAGAAATAAGTAAAAATAATACATATTTTTTTAACTTTAAATTAGAATAAAAGTAGCGAAGCAGAGCATTTAAAAAAAATTTGGTACTTAACTTAGATATTCAAAAAAATGCTTATGACTTTTATTCATCATGCAAAATAGATTAATCCAATACACAAATGTAATATTAATATCAAATTTTTGTAATTATTTCAATTTTATACTCAATGTTATGTAAAAACAATTTTTTAAAATGTTTTTTTTAATGAGTAGATATTTTTACGTTGGAAAATAATTGATTGGTTGTTGGTTAATATGACAGTTATTATTAGATAACTGGGTACTTACGTATTAACACCACCACAGTTACAGATTTGGCGGTTTTTAAATGGCTCCAATCTACACTTAAAATTTTTGTGACAAATCATAAAAAAAATTAAAACACTTTATTTAAAATCAAAACACTTTCAAAATTCAAAACACTTTATTTTAAAACAAAGTAGTCAATCGGATTTCGGTGGAAAGTGGGCCGATACAGAGTTTAACATAGATTCAAAACAGCCTCTATTTTGGCGCATTGACAGTTCTTTCTTGGCGCAACTTCTGCTGCGGTGACGTTAATACGTAAGTACCGATAACTGACAACTGACTGATGATTAATATGACAATTATTATAAATTTTTAATTAATAATGTAATTCGTTTTGCAAAAGAGAAAAGAAACAAGCATTACAAAAGTGATTATTAAATAAAAATTTCTACATTTGCAAATTATTTTAATAAAGTAATTGATTACTCAATTCAAATTCATGATTGAAATCTAGAATACTGTATCCCTGAGAAAGTCGCCAATCTTTCAACCCGGAACATTTCGCCAATTTCTTTAGGGTTACAATACTCAATTCAATACTACGTTTTCCGCGCAATATAAAGACTATTTTTACTATGATAGTTATTCATAGAATTTTTTAGTTATAATAAATAAAACACATAAATATATATTCTTTTAAATATTTATTTCGATAAATCATTAATTATTCTGAGATGGTTCTTATAACGTATGTTGGCCACTGATACAAAAAAATAAATAAATTTTATGATGTTGCCACTCATAAAAATACCCAACAAGAAAAACGTCTTTTAATTTATGAAAAACTTATATTTTATTATCAATTAATTATTTTCTTTTTAATGCCGTTGACATAATTAATATTTTATAACAACTGTTATTTGAATTCTAGTTAAAAAATTTTACTTTTTATTTTTAGAATATTAGTTCACGGCGAAAACTTCGATCGAACGTATTAAATTGTTCTGCTGTTTTGTGATGCTTCTTTTTTATGCTGTTGACATAGTTTTTTGGCAACTGTTTTTTGAATTCGCGCGGAAAAACAACTTTTTAATTTTAGAACATTAGTTTACAGAAGGAAAGGCCGTTGGAGCGTACGTATTAAATGCTTCTGTCGTTTTCTGACGTTGTTGTTCTTGTTTTCTTCATTCATTTGCCGTCCAAGCTATGCATAGACAGGTTTTAGTAAGGAAATAAAAATATCATTTTCGCTTCCAACAAAGGATATATCAGAATAAAATGTAAGTTATTCTCTTGTTTCTTTCTCTCTTTTTTTTCCTTTCTAAATAATTTTGTTTCATCATTCGAATTTGGCATCGTAAGCAACATGAAATATTTTTTGATATACTAGAAAAAAAAGTGACATATTAGAGAATAAATTTGGCATAATTTTATCGTAATAATGATTATTATCTTTGTCTGACTGACACATTTATGTGAGCTAGGAGAACATAATTCCACATAGTAATTTGTTGATAAAACGATTGAATTTGTCTTATAAACAATTTAGGAATAAAATTTTGGCAAAAAAAAAAAAAAAAATTATATATTTTGGCGTTAAAGCGGCAGGCATTATGTAGCGGAAAAAGAAAGCATTAACATTTTTCCATAATAGTGGTAAAATTTTGGAGATAAAGCGATATAAGTTGGCGTAAAGGCAATTTAGAGATAATTTTTTTTTGCATAATAGTGTCAAATTTCGGCGTAAAACGCTAACATTTGGTGCAAAAGTATTCCAGAGATAAAAAATATTTTAATGATACAAATTTGGCGATAAAGCATTTTTTGGCGCAAAAGCACTTCAAGAAAACAAAATTTTTTTAGCGAAAAAGTTTGGCAATCAATCGATAAGTGTTGCCGATAAAATTAAGGATTCAAGGATTAAAATTTTGGCTCGATATTGAAAAAAATTGGCGTTAAAGCGATAATATTTGGCGAATAAACTTTGACATAATAACTGTTTGTCTACTAATATTGGCGTAATAGCACTGTTTGTAGGTGAATTTTGGCGAAATAGTTTTTTGCGATGACGCCGAACTTCGGAAGTCATTTTGTTTGTTTACTTGGCGATTTGACCTCCCAGTGGCGTATATTTAGCGTCCGAAAACCGAGGTCCATTCATTACTATGCTTACTTGGCAACCTATCGATGTGGCACAAAGAATACAGGATTCGGTTAAAATCTAGGATACTGTACCCCTGAGGAAGTCGCCAATCTTGCAACCCTGAATATTTCGCCAATTTCTTTAGGGTTGCAATACTATAATTAGAGGAATTCGTAGCTTCATTTTCCAAACAATATAATGACTATTTATTGTTATTCTGATTATATTATTATTTGCAGAATACTTATTTGCAGTAAATAAGAACAGAAATATATATTCTTTTAAATTAGTATTCCAATAAATTACTGATTATTCCGAACTTATTCTTACAACGTACGTCGGTCACTGATTCAGAACATAAACAATATTTATGAAGTTGCCATTCAGGAGAGTAAGAAGCAAACAAGAAAACGATTTTTTTATTTATTAATAACTTATATTTTGTTCTTAAATAATTAATTTCCTTTTTAAAGATGTTCGTTTAGTTATAATTTTCTGACAACCGTAATTAGAATTCGCTCGGAATATTTGAAGCTTTAGCTTTTTAGAACGTTAGTTAACGTTACAATTTGAATTTTTAATAATTAAAATAAATTAATATTAATAAAATAATGTGTCTGGAACATTTGATAATTATCTTGCAGAGTGCATGTGGCGGCGCCAGCACAAATGTGACATCCGCAAAATAATTTATGATTTCACCGATGGAATAAAATGTTTGTTTCCATCACAATAAAAGGTAAATTATTCTCTAGTTTTTTCTTCGTTTTTATCTTTTATTAATATTAATTTATCATTCGAATTCGGCTTCGTAAAGAACATGACATATTTTTTGTTCATGAAAAGTGTGGTGGCGAATAATTTCAGCGAAATTTTATCGTAACGAAATTGTATCAATTAACAGCGATTATTATGTTTGTTTAAACGATACTTTTTTGTGACTTAGCAAAATAAAATTCCACGTAATAATTTGGCGATAAAGCGATTTAATTTGGTGTGAAAGCAATTTAGGAATAAAATGTTGACAAATTAATGATATATTTTGGCGTTAAAGCGGCAATATGTGGCGTAAAAAGAAAACATTAAAAAGTTGACATGATAGTGGTAAAAATGTGGCGATAAAGCGATATAAATTGGCATAAAGGCATTTTAGATATAATTTTCTTGGCATAATAGCGCTAAATTTCGGCGTAAAAGCGGTTTCATTTGGCGCAAAAGTATTCCAGAGATAAAAAATATTAGTGATAAATAAAGAATCAACTTTTGGCGTAAAAGCGCCTCAAAAAACAAGATTTACTTAGTGAAAAATGTGGCTGTAAAGTGATAAATATTGGCGATAAAGCATCAACTTTTGGCGTAAAAGCGCCTCAAAAAACAAGATTCACTTAGTGAAAAAATGTGGCTATAAAGTGATAAATATTGGCGATAAAGCATCAACTTTTGGTGTAAAAGCGCCTCAAAAAACAAGTTTCACTTAGTGAAAAAATTTGGCTATAAAGCGATAAATATTGGCGATAAAGCATTTTTTGGCTTAAAAGAAATTATATAATAAAATTTGCTTAGTGAAAAATGGCTATAAAGCGATAAACTTTGGCTGCAAAGCCTTTTCAGGAATAAACTTTGACGTAATAGCTATTTGGCTGCTAATGGTGGCGTAAAAGCACTGTTTGGCTATAAATTTTGGCGAAATAGCACTTGACAATGACACCGAACTTGGGCAACCTTTTTGTCTGTTTACTTGGCGATTTGGCAACACAATAAAAGATTTTGGCGTAATATAATTTTATCGCTCCAACTACCTGGCCCATTCATTTCTATGCTTACTTACCGACTTGGCAACTTGGCGATGTGTTTGGCACAAAGGGTACAGGATCCTAGATTTTAACCCAGGATTCTAGATTTTTACCCAATTTAGATAATTTTAAGCTCTCAAACATAACAAAAACAATGGTGAAATTGCAGAATAGGGACCGTAGCGCTTTGGCGACAAAAATTCTTTCCGCCAAAGGGCACAAAAAAGTATAAGTTAATTGTAAGTTTAGTAAATTTCAAACAGTACAAGAAATCCAGGTTAATATATTTGGCTACGTATCGTCCAGTCGGAATCCCAGAAAGTCGCCAAATTCCAATGGCCTCCTATTTTGCGATTTGGCCAAAACAATTATAAGCATCATTTTTAATTAAATTCGAAGAATTAATAACTTACTTCATAGATGTATGATCCGCTCAGATCGTTGTAAAGTCAATCAAAGAATTTCAAATTTGAACTTTTTCTCTGAGGGAAGTTCATAGGTAATGAATTCAAAATGCGATTTATAACACGTGAATTGATGTTTACATATAGGTATTGTACAATTGCACGCTACCTACAAATTATGACAATAAAAAAAGAAATGTCACGTGTGTATTTTTTTTTTTATTTTTTTATTTGAGGCCAAACGTAAAGATATTTATCTGATTTGGCAATTTTTAAATGGCGCCAATGTACACTTAAAATTTTTGTGACAAATCATAAAATATATAAAACACTTTATTTAAAATCAAAACACTTTCAAAATTCAAAACACTTTATTTAAAAACAAAGTAGTCAATCATTTTGGTAGAAAATGGACCAATATAGAGTTTAACACCGATTCAAAACAGTCTCTATTTTGGGCATTGGATTGGCGCAACTTCTGCTGTGGTGGCGTTAATACGTAAGTACCATCGTAAAAGGAGCCGTGGGTTTTGGCGCCTTTTGTGGCGCTAATTGAACGATAAATGGCCAAACGTGATAACCCTTTCGATTACTGTTTGCAATTCACTTCACTTACATCCGCAACCCGTTACTTGGCTGATTTTGGCGAAAAGAATTTGTGACGTCAAATCCCAACAACTCCTGTTTTGCGACTTTATTTTTGCAATTAATGAATGTTTTAAATAATAATTTTTAAGTGTTACTTTTTGTTAATTTCACAGTTTTGGCGGCATATTGAATTTAATAACATAACGATATCCTATTCATGGCTGATAATGAATTCATCTGGAATAGATACAAATATATTGGTTCGAATAGATTGTAGAAGTAAACCTTTGGCCAGTAACATTTCTAAGAAAATCTGAATTATTCATATGAACACAAATTTCACCATCTATAAGAACATGTAGTTTATTATAAAAAAGATAATTTTAAGATCATCTTGCCTTATTTAAGTTTTTAAATATTTCGAAACTGTTCTCTTTTTGTGGGGGAAAATACAACGATTACAACTTCCAAAACATTCGAGGAAAACTGCTTTTCTTAAGCGTGTTGTATTGGGAAAAGTCCAAAATCCTTTACACCCAACAGAACTGATTGTTAATGATGCCCCAAATACTATTGAGTAAAATAATTTTTGAAGTGACTGCAACAGATGCCAGCCTGAGGAATCGAACCACCTTATTCACTAAATGATGCATTTCACAATAAGCACTAAAATTATTCAATTAAGAATAAGATAAAAAGGTCCTATGGTCGAGTGGCTAGAGCTCGGTGCCACAGGTTTCGGAATCGTGTCCAGGAGGTGCCATGGATGTTTGTAGTGGTTTGGAATCCAATTTAAACCGTAGGTGCCAGTCTTATAGGAACGTAGAGCGTTGTGGTGGTAGTGTGATTCCTGTCCGTAGCATATCTTCAAGCTACACGTTCCCCCTGGTTAGCGGTAAATGAGTAACAGCGGTGTAGCCCTTGCTTATGGCATAAATATTAACTGTCTTATGTAACTATGGCATAAATATAAACTGTATTAGAACAACAACAAGAATAAGATAAAAATAAGTTATTAGATAAATATGAAGTATTTTGATAGATAGTATGCTAGACCTATACAAAACTTACCAAATAAAGTTCATGATGCATCTGTATGTCAGTAAGTCCCTCAATTTGGTTTTAAGGCATAGTATAGAGCCTCCCAGATGTCGTTTTCGTTTAAAACAAAGACGCCACAATGCGAAAGTAGTATAGCAAAACATTAAGTGCATTCTGGAAAACTTCAAATTCCTTATTTATATGTGCCAAAAAATGACATCTTAAAGAAATATGCCCTCAGAAAAAATGGTCAAAACTATATATATATTACTTTATAAATGCTGAATATTGGGGCCTAAACGGCAGGGCACTGACACTCCAGTACATTTTGTCCATGTCCTTGCACAGAGAATGTGCATTACAATTATTTAAATGTTCATAGGCCGACTGGAGTCAAACAAAACACTGGGGAATCCAATACTCGAGTTCTATAGAAGTGCACATGTAATGACCATATATCATCATCATTTGCGCAACAGTTCCATGGTGGGCCAAAACCGTCTGTCTACTGGCAGATTTCAAAATTTGAGATGATTTGCTTCTACGGGATATAATATTAACCCCACGCCCAACACTCTTCAGTCATATTGAACCGGGAACTATAGTTTAAAGTTGATTTCGAACCAATAAAAATATCCATGGCCCCACAGGAATTCGAACCTGCAGCCTGTGGCATGAAGTGCCAGAGTGCTAGTTAGTCGTCCATCAGGCGACATACACCGATACACATTAGTAAATATAATTCTTTTTTACCATCAAAATAACAGTCCCATGGAGGGCCAAGGCCCTCTGCCTACAGGCACATTTCGAGACACGGGATGTTTACTTTTTAATAGGAAGGGTTGTCAGTCTTATACACAATAATCATATAATTACGGTATCTAAGGTTTAAAGGTGAACTGCACCGATACAATTTTCCAAGGCACCACCGGGACTCTAGCCCAAAGCATGTGACACGAATCGCCAGATCGCTAGTCACTCGGCAAACAGGCTGCCCACACATACATATATATATATATAAAATATTGCAAATAACAAAACTGGTCTTCCACTACAATCAACAGCTCTTCCTACAAAAACCGTATAACACCCAACAGACTAGATCGTAAGGCGATCTAGCGAACAAAGCACGTGCGATCGACGCAGATGTATCGTGTTATCTAAAATAAACATTTTTTTGCCCACATGTTTTCTGGAACGATCACGGCCACCCCTTTCTTTTATCCCTTTTTTTATTTATTTTCTATTTCCCTTTCACCCTTTTTCTGCCAACAGTAAACATGTCCCCGCTCAGACAGCAAGACCCGCTCTGTCGGCTATAAAACAACATTTTATAACGGGACCGAATGCTCGCTTTTTACACTCAAAGAGATTCCTTTTTATGGGCTCTGACCTATTGTAGATTTTTCTTTCCACGGGACGCTGAGTTCCTCCACTGAACGAAGACGATTTTTTCCAGGGAATTGCATTCTGTATAGAAATCTTTCTTACGGTTTTCTTTTTCTGCAAAATTTACGGCCATAATGCGAATGAATTGGAATAAATTTGAATGCTAAAATGTTTCTAGTTCTGTTTTAAATCATGTTTTTTTTAAAGTTCTTGTATCTGGAATATCTTTTGTTCTGGTTGATGGGGTAGACGTATATACTGCGGTGTATCAGTAGTAATAATTATTGTAATTTATTTAATGTACAATTAGACGTGTACACTATTTAAACCATTTAGCGACAGATAATTAAACATTTGTTTGAAGGTTCCACTTCCAAACTGAAAACCCGATACTCTGCTATGTGCAGGATGTGCGAAATATATATCCACTATGGGTGAGAGTCTGTGGGCTAACAAATGATCCGGGGTGTGTTGCATATACATTTCCTCCCGGGATGAGAGGCTGTAACCTAAACGCTTCTCAACAGAAGCGCGGGGTTGCACTGTATTTCCTCTCGGGTGAGAGTCTCAAGGCCTATTGACCATTACTTCAGAATGCCACAGTAGGTTTGGGTGTAGTTTGTCGCTCTACTGTGATTTTTTCACACTCTGAGCTAGTTAGACCGGGACCTACAACTTAATGTGGATTCCGAACCACTCACAAATATCTATGCAACCGCCAGGAATCGAACCTGAAGCCTGTGGTTTACAACGGCATAGAGGATTAGCCAATTAGCGAACCGGCCGCTTTACTTCTAAGGGGCTTGATGATAGAATTTACTGCAATTTTTTTTTAAAAAAAGCATACGAGCAATCTTAAAAAAATATCGAATATTATTATTGCATTATTTATTAATTATTGCATTAATTAATTTTTTTTATCGAATATTGCATTAATTAATTAATTTCTTTTTTTGAAAAAACTCATTTACACTTTGAAGTAACATTGTCTGTGTCTGGTGAAAATCAAACGATCTTTTACAACAATTATGCATTAATTAGTTATATGATTATTAGATTATGAAAGAAATTTAAATAAATATTAGGCACAAAAAAGCTCGTAAAAGAATTGAAAAAAAAAATAAATAAAGTAAGTTACTTTTTACTTTGATTAACTCTAAAAGCGTGTTTTTTAGTTTTTTTAAACTATAATTTAATTGTCTGCAATATTAGTCCTAGTAATCTAACTATTATTTGTTTGCAATATTAATTATTCTTTTAATTTCCTAAAAAAATGAAGATAATTTTTGAATAAGAATGAATGTTTTATCAGTCAATTTATGTAATTAAAGGCGAGTTATTTAAAATCTTAAAATTTTTTAATTCAGCAAACATACACTCAAGAGCCAAAACATTATGACCACCGGTCAATAACGAGTTGGCTCACCTGTGGCGCGCAACACAGCTTCAACCCGCCTTGGCATGGATGCCACAAGCCCTTGGTAGATGGCCGGAGACAGAGTGTACCAGATGTTTAAGCAATGGTCACGCAAATTCAAGATATTGCGAATTGGTGGTCTTTGAACTCTGAGCTGCCGTCGCAGGACATCCCAAATGTGTTCTATCGGATTGAGATCCGGTCAGTTAGGCGGCCAGGACATTAACCGGAATCACTCCAACACAATTTTAGCCTTGTGACAAGGGGCGTTGTCTTGTTGGAACATTCCATTTCCAGCTGGAAAAATAGAGGCCATGTAAGGGTGCAACTGGTCCGCAATGATGTTCAGATACCCTGTAGCATTCATGGTCTGCTCTACCACAACCACGGGTCCCAGAGACGCCCAAGAGAACGTCCCCAAAGCATAATAACGCCACCACCGGCCTGTGTATGACCTACTGTACATTGAGGGAGCAACTGTTCGCCTGGAAAACGGCGTATCCTGACACGGCCATCGGCGTGATGAATGACACATCGTGATTAATCTGACCAGGCAACTCTCTCCCACTGATCCATGGACCAGTCACGATGTTCCCTGGCCCAGCGCAGGCGCAGTTGGCGATGACGCTTGGTCAGCAAAGGCCCACGAGTGGGACGTTTGCTGCGTACCCCCATATCCAACAGTGTCCACTGAACAGTGTGCTCCGATACTATTCTACTTGGCCCTGCATTGTATTGGGCTGTCAGCTGAGCCACTGTCTGGCTCCGGTTTTGCTTCACCATACGAGACAGTCTCCGACGACCTTTTTCTTTGATAGCGTGTGGACGTCCAACACCATGTCGTCTACTGCTGGTTTCACCGTCATTCATCCACTTTGCGCAAGTACTAACAACTATAGATCGCGAACAACCCACGAGTCGTGCAGTTTCGGAAATATTTGTTCCGAGCCATTACAATCTGCTCTCTATCAAAGTCGCTTAGATCCGCAGCCTTTCCCATCACACACAGAAGTAAGTGAAAGAATGATTCCTCAGACTCTCCAGCAGCAGTTAAATACCATTTCCACCTGATCATGTGCCTTCCACGTCATCCAGGCGAGTTCATTGCAAAATGTAGGGGTGGTCATAATGTTTTGGCTCTTGAGTGTATATATATAAATATACATATATTCAAAGAAATACGCTGTTCTTTTTTTAGTATTCAGCCACGAAAATTCTACTCTAGGAAGGCAAATAATGAATTAATTTGTGGAATAATAATGTGAAACTAACATTTCAATAACTATTTTATTTTTACAGAAGAATTTGTATGTAAAATGGTATATAGTATATATACACAATAATATATCGAAAATTGCAATTTACAATACAAAATTACAAAAAAAAAAAAAAAAAAAAAAAAAATTAAAATGGCCTCTTAATACCTTCTTTTATTACTGCCGGACTTTGATTTCTTATTTCAGTAATGGGTTCCTTATAAATAAAACCCGGACATCCATGCTGCGTTCTACGACTAGCCAGTGACCCAAGTAAGCACTCCAAGTCCTGTTTCGATATAAATCTCCGCAGTCTGTTCGCCATGGGTAGAAGCAAGTTGTAGAGCGGCCAATCCAAGAAACTTTCCAAGAATGTCTTATCAGCATGTCTAGATGCGAACACCACCTCGAGATCCTTTTCATCCATTCTGGGCAAGCATAAACGCCTGGCACAGACATTAGTTAGATTTTTCTTTGGCGATTTTTATGAGAATTATTTTTTGTTCACTGAAACTAAAGATTTAGACATATACTGTAACTGTCCTTCAGTTGACTTTTGGGTTGAAAGAGAAGGCTACTGCGAACCCCTGGCGATTGCTACAGATCCAAAAGATCTACAATTATGTATCCCGGTATACTTACACCAGTCACGCATCCAATCTGTACTGATCAAATAGCACAATTCAGCTCTAATGCAAAGCATGCCAGGTGAACATCTTCCCTGTCATCTCAGGACATCCTCCTCCAGACAATAAGAAGATGCAAATTTAAGAGGCATTGTCACAGAGGCCATTGTCCGCAATCTCCGGACATCCTCCTCCAGACAATAACAGGTTGCAAATTCAAGGCGCATTGTCACAGGGGCGTCTTCTCTTCGGACAAGTGCTTGGGCAGTTTTCACTCTGTCGATGGTACCCTCGCATCGCCAGTGAAAACTGCTTACATCATCAAAATCTGGTTCTAGAATGTCTGAGTGGTCCATAAACCACTTGCAAATTACTAGCACCATTGATTTCAGTACAAAAATCAAGTCTGGGTTTAACTTTTCAGGTATTTTTAAATTGCTCATTTTTTGTTTTGCTCGGTCAACAATTGCAAAAATGATATCACGCAGCCCTTTCGGATATGGACGAATACTAAACGATTTTAATTCATTAAATGGAGCTTTCATATCCGTTTGATTGCATAGTGTAACTGCAATTTTCGAGTATGCCATATGTTGAAGAGACGGGACGAAGAACATATTCTCAATGCTTTTTGTTTCGAAGCTTATACTCTTTGTCCAATTGACTTTTATTTATGAGGAAAATTCAGATATAAAACTAGATATCTTGCCTTGAAACAATATATTTGTCCACGAAGTAATCGGTTGTATCAGCAAAATTGTGCTATATTTTCTGCTGTCTGGATTAATCTGTAAAAAAAAAGGAATTTAAATGCATATAAAAATACAATAATTTTTGAATCAATATAATTTTGAGATATACGGTGCTCTTTCTTGTAGAACAGCACAGCATTTGTATAGCATAGTGATTCTCACCGTTACATTTCCGAATTAAATAGTATTTATCATTGTTAAATTAAATAGAAAATTAAGAGCTTCAACTATGGTAGTCATATAATAAAGAAAATAAAAGTAATTCAAAAGGAAAAAAAAAGGAAACTGGATATTTCTTAAAATTTGATACATACAAGGATTATTTACTTTATTTAAGAATCAATTGAAGGATGATTGAATCATTGAATTGATCAATCATCAATGGTTAAATCATCATTGATGAATTCAATCATCGTTGAATCAGTCATCAATCATCATCAATTCAATCATCATTGATGAATGAATCAATCACAAAATCAATTGAAGGATGAACGAAGCTCTTGGTTGCAGAGCAGCCACACGCTTACAGTCGTCGATCATTGAAAGCATTGCCTTTGGTCTATGCCCATTGAATCGTTATGCTTTATTGTCACTATTTTTAAATTATTTTTCTACTTTTTTATAAATATTAATATAAAAATTTAAAAAAAAAAAGAAGGGAATAGGAATATATGCGAATATATTCAAAAGGAAAAAATAGGAAATTATAATTAATACATTGAAAAAGATGACTGAGCTGCCAACAGGCGCCGCTTGTTGGTAGCTCAGTGACACTTCATAAAGAGAAGATGAGGGAGAGAACACTCACTGATGATATTGAGAATAGTTCTAGGATGTTTTCAATTTTCAAACAGAGTAGTGTCATAAATTGGGAGGCATCTAAGAATAGAGTTACCAGCGAAAGGGATGAAACGTTTTAGAGGTATTAAAGATGGATTGTCTAGTACTGGGAAAGTCAAGAAAGTTTCTAACGAGAGCTCTAGTAAAGTACCAAGGCGAATTTGTAATCATTCGAAGAACTTTATTTTCCAGTCTTTGGACAATTTCTAAATTTGATTTGCCAAAAACCGGACTTGTTTATGGGATCGTGGGACGCATGCAATATTTGTAGACAAGTATTTGATTCGTGACAGAGAGTTTTGATTTTCGACAGAGGAGAGGGCAAGAAATACGAACAGAAGAGTTAAAAGATGTTTCTTAGATTATTAATATGCATACGATAAGTGAGGGATTTATCTAGGGCAAGACCCAAGTATTTAATTTGCGAAGACCATTTGACAGAGTTATTAAAAAGGACGATGTTAAGATAAGTAATATTACACTTGGTAGTAAAGAGAATAGCTTCAGTTTTGTCAGCGTTCAAAGCAATCTTCCGTTTTGTAAGACAGTTTTTAAGAGAAAAGATGTAATTTTGCTGTAAATGAGTGATATAACAAGAATTTTTATTTCGAGAAAATAGTGCAGTATTGTCAGCATAGAGAGCAATTTAGACATCATATTTTGGAATATCATTTACAGTAGAACTTCTTTAAGTCGAACCTCGATAAGTCGAAAACCTCCACAACTCGAAAAGATTTTATGTTCCCTTCTCTTCTAGCCCCAAAACCTCCATTACTCGAAATTTCAACCCTTTATATATTAAAATAATTAGTGAATCTCCACAAGCCATTTTGGTATATATTTTCCCTCCGTAACTCGAAAAAAAATTTGCACCTTTGTAAAACCAAACATTGCTCAAACATTAGCAATGTTTGGTTTTACAATCTTTTTTACAACTCGATCATTTGAAACTAATTACCTCAATAGCTCGAAGAAAAATAAGTTACCGATTTTAAGGATTTGTCGACAATGCACGTCATTGTTTCTTAGAAAACAATGTATGAGTATATAGTAAATATAATAACCAATTCTATGAAATAGCGACTTGGAAGATAAATAATTTTCTGCTCTTTATATCTTAGATAATGCTATAGATAGAGAATTGTCGAATTGTCTAAAGCTAAAAAAAAAAATAATAAATAAATAATAATAATAAATAATAATAATAACTGACTTTTTTAATACATAATATTTTTAATTTTAAGGTTGTTTCGGAATTATTTTGATTTTTTATTGCAGTACATAATATAACTTTTAAGTTGCAAATAAACATGTTTATTACCACTGTAAGTAGAATTTGTATTTATTTTATCTCTCTAACTCGAAATAAGTAAGAAAGAATCTGAACCTCTACAAGTCGAATATTTCCTTGCAAAATCCATGTAAGTCGAAAACTCTACAAATCGAATTATTTGGCCTCTCCCTTGAAGTTCGACTTACAGAAGTTCTACTGTATAAAGATATTGTAAGGAATAGGCCCTAAAAGAGATCCCTGTAGGACTCCTGCTTTATTATCTCTAATTTCAGAGTCAGCTTTATTAACCATAACAACAAATTTTCTGTTAGTACGATAGGAGGGAATAGTCTTGATAATAAACGGGGGGGGATTAAAAGAGATAAGCTTATGGATTATATCATCAATCAATACTCTATCAAATGCTTTTTATCAAATTAAGGAAAATTGCAGCCGTGGCGAATTTAATTGCAAAACCGGGAAAAGCAGTCCCTATAAGATTTAAAAGTTGATGAATCGTTGTGTTTTTCAGTGAATTCAAATTGTTGAGGAATCATAAATTTGCTTCTTTTCATATCTATTGTTTAAGGCAATTAAGAATAGAATTTTCCGCAATTTTGCTAATAGAGGAGAGTAGGGAAATGGGTCGATAGCTGTTGGGCTTGGTAGGGTCTTTACCAGGTTATCTCAGAATCATTACAAAAATAAACAAATACAGGAATATGTATATATATCGACTGGGCAGTCTATATATAGGCTACCCCTAATAGAATTTAATGTAAGAACAAAACTCATAACAGCAATCTTAAAAAAAAATAAAAATAATAATAATAATAATAATAAAAAAAACTATAGAATTCCAAACAATTTTCTTTTCTTGAATAATCTCACTTCAACCGAAACAAAAATATATTTGATAAATAGATCATCAACAAAATAATAGAACTGATTATAGTTACGGATGGTTCTCTGTAATTTTAAATATTTTACCTGATGTCATTAATATTTACTAAAGCTGTTATTTTTTGTTCTAATGCAGTTGACAAACACTTAGACAATTGCCGTCGATGCCTTAAGGCAAGCGCTGCTCAGACGTCACTCACTGAGCACTACCCAGGAGGTGCTTGTAGCTTGAAGATAAACTACGGACGCTGAGTGATAATACCTCCGCAACGTTCTACGATCCTGTTAGACCGGGATCTACAGTTTAAAGTGGATTCCGAACCACTACACACATCCATGGCAACGTCGGGACTCGAACCGGAAACCTGTTGTACGAAGTGCCAGGGCGCTAGCCACTCGGCCATTCAGGCCCTTATTTAAATTTAAAAAGATAAATTAATTATAATACTTGTTTTGTGCTTTTATCCGTTTTGAAATTTTGCCATAGACGGTTTCTTTGTATGATGTAGAGTTGTAAGGACTACTCCCAACAATCCGAGATCAGGAGGTGCGTGTAGCTTGAAGATTAGCTACGGACGCGGAGTAACCATACCTCCGCAACGCTCTATGATCCTGTTAGACCGGGACCTAACCAATACAAAAAAACATGGCACCGCCGGGACTCGAACCCGAAACCTGTGATATCGAGCTCCAGAGTGCTAGCCACTCTGCCATTCAGGTCCGATAAAGCTGTTCTGTAGCATATTTCTTAGTTCACAGGATGTATGACGGCGGAGTGTGATACACAGGAATTACATCTTCAAACTACGATTAGGAATGACCACTTTAAAGTAGTGACATTTTAGCGCAATGGATTCCGTTTCCAAACAACGTATTTATTTTGTAGATCTCCAACATGGGTCTGAATGGTCGAGGATTCGAGTCCCGTCGGTGCCATTGATGTTTGTTGTAGTGGTACGGAATCCACTTTAAGCCGTAGGTCCCGGTCTTATATGACTGTAGAGCATCACGGAGCAAAAGTCAGACTTCTACCTACGGGTGCTCCTTCACAACAGAAGCTGCTTCCTTCCCCTTCAGCCATGAGTCCATACGGGTTCGAGGGCTTTGTGTAGATTAGATATCTACCAAGTGGGATAAGTAACAACATAAACAACAAATCTCCACTATGGGGAAAAAACATAGTAGAAATAAAAAATTATAGGGCTTATATAAAATTATATACAAACGTACACTATTTTGTAATTTCATAGCATTTAAAAACTGCATTCGGATGTGCTGATATACAGGCTACCTAAAATATTTAAAATTTAATGTAAGAACAAAAGGTATAACAGCAATCTTTAAAAAAAGAAAAACTGTAGAATTCTATGCCGTGGAATAACGCCTTAAATTTTATTAACGCTATGGGATTAATCGAAATCTTAAGGATTGGGTACGAATCCTTCTGGTTTCTCCTTTGTATTTTCCATATGATCAGGGCTGTTATTCTGAACAAGCGCAAGCGAATTCAGATAACGGGGTGAACTTACACTCAAGAGCTCTCTGAGACAATTTGCAATGAAACTGGATGACGTGAAAGGCACGTGATATTTGACGATTACTTTGGTTAAAAATTATCGACCTTCCACTGGCAAACTGGCTTACTCGATTACAGAAGTACCAAATGTTTTGGCTCTTGGTGTAAAATTCTCTGAGACAATTTAACTCATTGTGTATTTGACGATTCTTTTCTTAAAAATTTCGATCCATTAAAAGACGAAAATGGTAAAGAATCGGGTCTCCGACCACGAGGCTGAGGTTCGAAACTGAATCCAGCTCCTTTCGCAATTTTTGCTACGTTGTGAACCTAAATTCTCCCCTTTCCGACTAGTAATTACGTTAGGTTTTTAGTGTTTTCAGTTTTTTTGTAATTAAAACAAAAAGATTAAAATGAAATTATAAAAAATGAAAATAAAAAATAAATAAAAAGAACTACGGTTCTGAGATCGGCTTTTTTTTTGTAGGGATTTTCATAACCATTTGCTTTTCAGATCATCACCATGGCTCCCACCGTTCATCATAACCCTTTCACTGATTTGTTTACTTTTTTTAATAGTCTTATGGCATCGACAACATGTCCCTAATTGTACCGAGTTTAAACTTAACTTTAAATTCTTTTATTTTGTATTTTACTTTTATTTATTTTTAGTATTTTTAAATATTTTTCGAGTACCACATTAACTGAATTTTTAGAAACTTTATCTGTTATTTTATTTTTACTAACCTTAAAGTACCCCATTATAATTCAAATCCTATTTATGAACTAAGATGAGGAGGTTTAAGGGGTATTTCCCTCTGTTGTAACTCCGGGTACTTAAGTATTAACGCTACCTTGGCAACAGATTTTGCGTATTTGGATTTGCCAGAAACAGAACAAGATGCAAGCGAAGGAGCGAAATATTTTACCAAAAAAGCAAAAATGTCCCAATTCCCATGACATGAAACTTTATTTTTTAGAGAAATGCAATTTCAGTCAGTGTGCTTATCATGTGGGACTTGGAAAAGACAGCTGGTTTGAGGAAGCAGAATTCCTTTTAAAACGCCAAATTTGTAGCTGCGATTGGCGGTTGGCGTGCGCGTGCGAGCAACAAGATTGCTCTTTATTGGCGCAACTGTAGCCAAGATAGCGTTAATACGTAAGTACCGTACTCAGTAATCGGCACGCAAGTTGACAATCCATCTGATCTTCA
>BPLQ01014212.1:0-17389 GCA_021605075.1 Caerostris darwini
TGCTGGCGGAGTTAGTATTAGCTGGTAGCCCTCTGATTACAACTTTAATAAGCCGCTCCTCTCTCAGAGAATAACTTTTGTAGTCCAGCCCTCGATCGTCCATATACTTTGTTAATTTTCTAAAATCGTCATCATTAATTGTTTCAGCTTCATAAATCTCCCTGTATACTTGCACTGAAGGAGAGGGATTTCAGTTTTCAGAACATTCAAGGTCAGGTTCCAGTCCTGCTTGGGCTGGGAGTAGATCGGTGGTGGTCTAGCATCATAAACCGCATTCTCATTGAGTTCGGGGATGCTGTTGATGTTCCCAGCGGCGGCAAAGGAGTTTCTCAGTGGCAGTCCAGCGTTTTCAATCTCTCGCCTTTGTTTGGCGATGAGATGCCTGGCTGGGGAGATGAACCCTTCAGCGTCGGCAGGTCACTTGACTTTTCTTTTAGTGTTAGTGGATTTTGCCACTTCAATGGTGTCGTCTATAATAGGGAGAGCAGGGGCGTTTTCAGATGATAATTCTTCCCGAGCATGTTGAGCCCTCAGGCATCTATCGTCAATCTCAGTGAGTGACGGAATTTGAAAGAGCGCAATTCCGTACTCGTACCTGAATCGGTCCATTTGTCTATAAATGTCCGTCATTTCAGCGTGCAGTGTTGAGGCTGCTGGGTCGTCTGTTTTGATCTTTCTTAGTTTTGCTGCGTTCAGGGTAAGTCTCTCTTTAAAAGTAGAGGCTTTCCTTATCACAGCTGGATTTATAAGGACATATTCGTCCGTAATTTCCTTCATTATGGGGGCAGGTGTTTGTTTGACAGTCTCATTTTCAGTTCCATTGTTTGTGGTGTCCATGTTCAGTTCCTAGGTCGTGGCCGGGCTTACCGGGGAGGTATAATATATGATCGGTGGTGTGGGGGGTGGAGGATCTTCCTCCGGGTTTTCAGAATTAATCTGCTTCATATTAATTGATAATCAATTTAAAATGAAAAATGATTAATAGAATTGTTCAAAAGAAAAGAGCAAGATGCTCAGAGCGCAAGAGTGAAACTCGGGGTTTAAACACGGAGCAGGTGAAAAACACGTCTGCTCTGATCGAGATCTAAAACCGGAATCGAATACTCTGAATACTTAAACTTTAAATGCGAATAATTATGAAATAAATTTATCTGAATTGAATTTGCTTTAATCTTCAAGGTATTGAATAGATTTTATTTAATTTGATAGAAAATATGATAATTTTTATTGCATATTTTATTTTCGTAGACAAAGATCTGTATTATTTGAATTTTGTTTCTTTGTAAATGTTGTGCGTTATGTTTGATTAGTTATTGTTACAAATACTATAAATGGTGCTGAGAATAAATGTCCAAATAAGTGTTCTCGACTTTTTTTTTTCTTTATTATCCGTGCCACATTTTTTATAAAGATTAGTACCAATCACAGCATGTTTCATTTAACATATTGATATATATCACAGTAATTATTGTCTCTTATGTAATTTACATATTTAAAAATGGAAAGTGAAAGGGCCTCATAAGTGAAATAGTCTATGGCCTCTTCTCATCTAAATCCGGCCCTGCGGGTAGCATATCCGAAGAATGGCTTACCTCTCAGATATTTCCCATACCAAATTCAAACAATGATGAAAAATAGATTCTTTTCATTTAAATAAAGATTGCAATCACACATTATCTATCCTTTATCAGAATATAATTAATGCTAAAAATAAGAATTTTTTTTTCTATTTCTCATAGTAAATGCTTATTATATTAGACGATATGTTTTTTATTTAGCAAAGATAAAATTCTCTTCAATCCTTAAACTCGTCATAAAACCACTCATTAGTACGGAAAATGGAAATTTTTCCTCCAACCTGAGAAATTCAAAGCAGTATATTTTTCAAATAAAAAATTAATACAAACTGAACATTCAGATTCACAGCATCACAGCTGCACAGCATCATATTCCATAGATATAGCGCATTCGACTTCTAGGGGTCATTTACTCTCAAACAACACTTCTTGTACTTAAAAAAGAAAGACATTAAAACGTTACATGCAATCAAAGTTATAGCAGTTAATTTCTGGAATTGTCGGTTCTGGCATTTCATTCAAATTGCAAATTCCACTATACTATTTTTATCTCCTGCCAGTGTCCTCAAAATTCTCAATACTGTGTATCATTCTGCTTTGTAGCAGGTCTTCCAATATGGACTTCGCTACCTATTTTACATAAAAGAAGCTGATCGACTTCCTTTGTTGAGACAACTTATGCTGAAACACAGTTTTTCTCAAATATCTTTCGATTCATTCTCACTTATCTTCATTTATCTTAGATCTGAAAATCACACTCCCGTAAGTGAAAATAAAAAATAAAATCCTCACAATGCTTATAAGTATAAACTTTATCATCGTTCTTCATGGCCTGAGTTTGAGGTTGAGAACTATTTATCCAAAAAGTTAAATTAAAAGAGTTTTTAGATTTTGTCTTCTTTTCTTGCTTTTTGGATGTCATTTAAGTATTACGTATGCTTTTGTGTACATTTCTAATAAATTTATTATTACTTATTATTATTGTTACATATTATCTACCGGTTCTCGTTAGATCACCGAAGTCAAGCATCATTGGGCGCGGTCAGTACTTGGGTGGGTGACCACCTGGGAACACCGCGTGCCGTTGGCAAAATGTGGGACCTGAATGGCCGAGTGTCTAGCGCTCTGGCGCTCGGTGCCACAGGTTTCGGGTTCGAATCCCGGCGGTGCCATGGATGTTTGTAGTGGTTCGGAGTCCGCTTTAAGCCGTAGGTCCCGGTCTCCTATGACTGTAAGAGCGTCACGGAGCAAAAGTCAGGCTTCTACCTACGGGTGCTCCATCACAACAGAAGCTGCTTCCTTCCCTTCAATCATGAGTACGTACGGGCTCGTGGGCTTGGCCAGCCAAGTGGGATAAGAAACAACAAACAAACAACAACTACAACATATTATCTTTTTCTGATTAACCCTAAGCTTGTTCGCTGAAGAAGATCTCCAGGACTCGTTTAGTTAATCCGCTGTACAAAATTGTAACGAAAGTCCAAGAAAATAGGAAAATTTGAGAAATCGCAATCTTCGAAATACGAGTAATTGATGGCCACACAGACAGGCAGAATGAAGTCTATAATAGCTGGAAACCAAGTACAAGAGGTAATCGAAAATCTATTCTCTTGTTAAGAAACACACTACTTTCGCGATCTTCGATTCACCTATATATGTTATATCTAATGTTTTTTAGAATACTCGATAGCATACTACAAGAGAATACTTCCTCTTTAATTCTATCCTGACGGTGGTATGGATGTTTGTTAGTGATTTGGAATCCACGTTAAATTGTATGTCCCGGTCTAATTAGCTCAAAGTCTGTAAAAAAAATTACCGTAGAGTGGTAAAAAAAATCAATCCTATTTAGCTCATTCCTTCTAATTAAAAAAATCTGTATATAAAAAATTGTTTTAGTAGAATCCTGCAACCTGTGTTTCCTTTGTCTAGAAACCTTTCTCTAATCCGGACTATATAATAGTGCCATCTGGTAGAAGGAATAACATAAACTCATTAATAACGATGCCTTCAAAGGTGTCATTTTTGTTTAATTAGAAATAAACATTATTCCTAATTTTTATATATATATATATATATATATATTTTTTTTTTTTTTTTGAAAACATAAACAGAGCTGCAAAAGTTTAATTTAAAAAAATCAACTTTAATAAATAAGTCAACTTTGCTTCTCTGAATATTTTCGATAAGGAAATCTCATTCTACGATTGAAATACCTTGCTTCTCTACAAACTGCTTTTCCAAACTTTTCAAGTCGGACCTGAATTGCCGAGTGGCTAGCTCTCTGGCGCTCCGTACAACAGGTTTCGGGTTCGTGACCCGGCGGTGCCATGGATGTTTGTAGTGGTTCGAAATCCCCTTTAAACCGTAAGTCCCAGTCTAACATGATCGCAGTGCGTTGCGGGTGTACTGTTACTCCGCTTCCGTAGCTTATCTTGAAGCTATACGCACCTCCTGGGTAGTGCTAAGTGAGTAACGTCGGTGCAGCGCTTTCCTTAAGGCATCAAAGACAAAGTCTAAGCGTTTGTAGCTGCATTAGAACGAAAAAAAAAACTTTTCAGATAACTCAACATTAAAGCATTCTTTTTAATATCTAACCAACCCCCGATCGGTTAATATTCGAAAATCCTATTTCATCTCGATGATTTAACTTTTAAAAGCAAACAGCTACTATATCATATCATTAAAAAAAAACCTTTTTGAACTATTTAAAAAACGAATACTTCTTGGGCAGAAGTAAAAAGTTATTTTAGAATTCAGATACATAAAAAACAGACCTCAAATATTCAATAGCTGTAATCAACATTTATTTCATAGATTTCATTTAGAAAGCTTTTAATTATAATAGCATTTTACAATTTAGGAAAAGTGGTAACTCTGGTTTTAACCACCTTATCATTCATCAAAACAGATTACAATTACATATCAAATAGAGAATCTCCCTGCTCTTGATAATTGATAGCTAAATATTATAGAGCAGGGGTCTCCAAACTACCGCCCGCGGGCCAAATCTGGCCCGCCAGTGTCATCCATCCGGCTCGCAACAGCGAATAGCTTATTGTTGCTGTAATAAGTTGGATAAAAAAACACAGAATGATAATAACTCGATTTTATTTATTTGCTAGGTAAAGCTTAATGACAATCATAATACGCAGAAAATGTAACTTAAGCATAACATCTAACAAATAATTGAAATGAATCCCACTAACATTATAAACTAGTGAACATCCCGCCATACTCGGCGACTGGTCTAGAAATTATATATAATGGCCGAAAAATTAAAACGGTTTTGGCCCTTGGTACTTAGTGGAGTAAACAGTATGGCCCTAAGGCTGGAAAGTTTGGAGACCCCTGTTATAGAGCATACTATCCCCGAAGTAGATAAGCAGATTCATTAGCTAAGTCGGTTTCAGGTACCCTCACGCTGGATTCCTACGATAAACTTATTGTGCAAAAATAAAATAAAATAAATCAAACAAAAAAAATTCGCACGATGGAAACGAAACTTAAAGTTATGTGCCAATGGAGTAAAATAGAAAGGTTCAGAGTTTTTTAAGTGTTATTAAGGAGAAAGAAATAATTTGGGGGCCTGATGGTCGAGTGGCTAGCGCTCTGGCTCTCGGTACCACAGGATGTTTGTAGTGGTTCGGAATCCACTTTAAGCCGTAGGTCCCGGTCTCCTATGACTGTAAGAGCGCCACGGAGCCAAAGTCAGACTTCTACCTACGGGTGCTCCATCACAACAGAAGCTGCTTCCTTCCCCTTCAATCATGAGTACGTATGGGCTCGTGGGCTTGGTCAGCCAAGTGGGATAAGAAACAACAAGAAATAATTCATTAAAGTATTTTATGTTAGAGCATGAAATAATGAATCATTATTTTATCTCTTCAGAAAAGAAATAATCGGCTTTTGATAACTGAAGTTTGAAATGAAAACTCTAGATTCTAATCTTGCTTGAATCAAATCTTTTTGTCATGTAACGGGAAAACAATACACCGATTTTTTGTTCATACGGTGTAGAAGGCTCAAGTGGTTAATTGCTCATTTTCAAGAATAATTTCTCCTCCAAAAACCGAATCACTGGTGTGGTATCATTTGAAGTAAAATTTACATTGGCTGATTAAGTTTTACCTACTTAAGTATATGTTACAGTCACTCGAAAAAATATATGAGCACCGGTCCCTCTTTGAAATTTTACCTAATCTCTATTCGGTCGTGGGGGTGTCGAATCGATGAGGGTGTAATCGTTTGATCGTCATCGCAGTATCCCATAGTTCCTAGGGTTTGCACTTGCGTAGTGTATTGTTTTGAGCGTGAAAGATGCGCCGTGCAATTTCCACTCGCGCACCGTAATGTTTTGAGCAGTAAAATGTGCGCAGTGGTTGTTGCGCAGTCCAGTAAAAACTGGTGATGTGTCTCAGAGCTACTCCCTCCGTGAGGAACGGCCTATAAAAGTCGTCATTCGTGGTCTACCTGCCAGCACCAACATATCGAATATCCTAAAAGAACTCGCTGAAGAGGGATTCGAACTGACAAAAATTACCAGGCTCTCTAAGTATCGCACCAAAGAGCCGATGCCACTTTTTTACGCACAGGTAAAAAAGAATCCTCTAGCCGATGCCATCTACAATGTCACCGAGATTCTAGGTGCTCAGGTGTGCATTGAAGCGTACCGTGGACGCCCCGGCCCCAGCCAATGCTGGAATTGCCAGGGGGTACTTCCACTCCTCTGAGGTGTGTCATTTACCAACCAGGTGTGTGCGATGTGCCGGCACACACAAGGCAGAGCATTGCACCCGTCCCTCAGATCAAGCACCCACCTGCGTGAACTGTGGCGGTGACCACGCCGCGAACTGGCGGGGATGCCCCAGATGTCCGGGCTCAAAAAATAAAAACAGGAAGCTCAAAGTTCAGAAGAAGAAGCCCCATCTACCTGCACCACCACCCAGGCCTGTATCGCACGAATTCTCCTTTGCCAACATCACGGCAGGCCAGCAACGGCACGCGCCAGTTGACACACCACCCCAACCGCAAAGACCACCCAGGATGCCAGTGCCTCCAGCTAAGTACTCACCAACCGTTCCCGCAGCACGTGTCTCGCACGCGCCGACGCTGACTTCTCCCACTGCCGCACCTCAATCAGCCCCACCTGCCCAGGACTGTGCCGATCTCATCGGGCAGTTAATGAAGTTTACCCAACAGGGTATGGACGGACTTGTGCTATCAGAGGCGTTCAGGCTGTGCTTGCCTCAACTAAGACAAGAGACAGAGGTCCACACCAGGGCCTACCTAATATTTCATACATACTGGCGGATCTTAGCGACGAGCAGCACTAATTAATGTACAACACCAGCTTGGAACTTCTCAAGATTGCCACCTGGAACGCAAATGGTTTGCGTTCCAAAATTAACGAGGTAAGAGAATTTTGTTTAGAGCAAAACCTCGATGTATTTTTGGTCCAGGAAACTAAGCTAAGACCTGGAGAGACCCCACTGATCGCTAACTATCGATTCTATCGTTTTGATAGAATCACCCAAAATTCTAATGTAAGCGGAGGCACCTGTATTTATGTTAAAAAGTAGTATCAGGCACCATGAACTACCTACTCCGAGCCTTAATTGCGCCGAGGTAGCCATGATTCAAATTCATCTTAACGATTTTCCACCCATTATCATCGCTTCGACTTACGTCGCACCTACAAACCCAGGTGGATACCCGGTGGAGGACATAGATTCTATTTTGAAATCTGGACCCAATGTGATTCTAGCCGGCGACCTAAACGCTTTCCATTCTAGTTGGAATTTCGGACGTTCAAACCGTAACGGATTCTCTCCGAACAAATTTCTGAAATCTCAAAGAGGATTGAAAGTCGTAGCCCCCCAGACCTACTAGATTTAATATTATTAGCAACCGCGCGGGGAATGTCCTTGATTATGGCATTTTTAAATTTATTCCTTTTAACTGTAATGTAGAGGTGATAAATGAACTTGATTCTGATCACCTACCTGTTTTGTTTACCTTTGAAACCAGCATAGAATCACTGAAAGGTCCAGACCAGCTTTTGACCAATTGGGAGGATTTCAGCTATACGCTAAGCTCTAAGCCACTCCCAATTTTGCATTTAAGCGAACCCGCTGACGCAGAGCGCCTCATTCACGACCTGGAGCTCACACTGCACGGAGCTCTGAGCGAGTCTTCCAAGCCTTTGTTTAAACCTCCACCTGTTAGGTTTCCAAGCGAGCTCAAAAATGAAATAAAGTATAGGAATGCACTTCGTCGGTTCTGGCAAGAATCTAGAGATCCAAACGCCAGAGCCGATTATTATAGACAGGTAGCTGTTGTTAGACTAAAAACCAAAGAATTCTCGCAGCAACGATGGGAACACTCCATTCAGGCCATGACGCCTCAGACAACACTCTTTAGACGAACGTCTCTGTTGCGTAAACCTTTTAGCAACATCCCACCACTCATACGCTCCGATGGATCTTCTGCTTATGCACCAGAGGAGAAAGCCGAGCTTTTAGCTAATAGCCTACAAGATCAATTTGAAACGCACCACGACGTCGAGGATCCTATTTTCTTTCGACGCACTAACACCGAAGTAGCAGACTTCCTACAACAACCACACGTAAATGATATCAGTCAGGTCAGCCCAGCGGAAGTCTGTGAATTTATTAGGAAGATTAAACCTAATAAGTCTCCTGGGATTGATCGTATTAGTAATCGGATGTTAAAATCTTTACCTTACACTTATGTGCTTCTGATCACTTATCTTATAAATTTTTTTAATTGATAAGTGTTATTTCCCACAGAGCTGGAAAACTGCCGTAGTCATTCCTATTCCAAAACCTGATAGCAATAGGGCCTACCCCCAAAATTACCGTCCAATCTCACTACTCAGTGGAGTGAGTAAAATATTCGAATATTCGATTCTTAAACGCCTGGATCAGCACTGCACTGACCATAATGTTCTCATACCTGAGCAATTCGGGTTCAGAACCCAACTCAGTACTTCTCACCAGCTCTTACGTGTTAATGAGCTGATCCATGATGGCTTTATCAATCGTAAATCTACGGGAATATTATTTCTGGACGTAGCCAAAGCCTTTGATAAAATTTGGCATAATGGCTTACTACTCAAGCTCATCCGACTTGATTTTTCGCCCCAGTTTATTAAATTAGTACACTCGTATCTCACTTCACGTAACTTCAGAGTGCGAGTGGGAGGGACCATTTCCAGCGATCATCCAATCAGGAGCGGGGTTCCACAGGGCTCACTGCTCGGTCCCAGATTATTTCTAATCTCTGTGAACGACATACCTAAGCCAGAATTCTGTAAACTGGCTATGTTCGCAGATGACACAGCGATTATTGCACAGCACAAGACACCAAACTCCGTCGTTGCATTGCTCAATGATTATATTTCTCGCTTGGAAAGTTGGTTGACCACCTGGAAGATCAAAGTTAATCCATCCAAAAGTGCGTGCCTCCTGTTTACTCATAAAAAGAACATTGGTTCTCTTTTAAATGTCACTCTTTTCGGCCAACCAGTCCCCTGGGTTACTGAGTACAAGTACCTGGGGTTAATTTTTGACTCTAAATTAACTTACAAGACCCACTTTGCCAAAGTAGTTGCAAAAGCAACTGCTGCTAGCGTAAAGCTCAGAAGCCTAATTTCTCGAAAGAGCAGGCTAGCGATCAGACACAAGGTTTTGCTCTACAAGTCAATCCTTCGACCAATTCTCTTATATGGATGTCCTATTTGGGCGTCCTCCTCAATCGCTAATCTCAAGAAGCTTCAAGTGTTTCAAAATAAACAGATAGCTATGATAGTCAACGCCCCGTGGTTTGTTAGAAGGAAACAACTCCACAGAGACCTGAATATAGAACCCATTATGGACTATATTTTCAAAATTTCTAAGAATTTTCATTCTAAATGCCCTCAGATCCGCAACGAAGCGATCAGACAAATACCTGTATACCATCCAGGTGTGGCTAGCTCCAGGAAGAGACCCAGAGCCATCTATGATCAGCAATGGGAATCTTTCCCGGCATTGAAGAGGCGTTGTGGGTTTTATCCTACAACCGCCGATCCTACCGCTGTGGCTGTTGTCTAGTCACTCCGATCACTTCAAGCGAATCTGAGCTGCTAATCTTTGGCATATAAATCTTAACTTGTTTATTTGCTACGATGTGCACCTTAAATTAGAACATGGCTATCTGACTCGTTAAGTTGTAATTTTAAATTTATTTGTAAATTTTAATAGCTCACTTTTATTTAATTACTTTTTCCTCTAATTGTTAGCTTATTTTAAATTAATTTCTTGTAATCTTTTTATCAGCATTAGTTTTTACTTAATTGCATAACCTTGACTTATTGTTTACGTTTTAACTCTTTTAATTCTGTTACCTGGCTTAAATCCTTTTCTTTGTTTCAACATTTATTCTTAATTTTTCAATAGTTAATCTGAACTGTTCGCTGCTCGTCCTTAATTGTAAATATTATTTTATGTATATTTTGTATATAAATTGTAAAAAAAAGAATGTACTTTCCTAGCCTTGGCTAGGTTTTGCAGAAATTGTATCTTGATTCATGGCGCAATCTACCGACAAAATAGTCAACCCGTAATGTAAGCAACCTGTGTCTACACAGCTTGTATTTCTCACCTTTTTATTTCTTTTTATTTGTTTTATCTTAAATTCTTTATTTTTCTTTATTCATTTAAACTTTTGTTTTAACTTTAAATTTTTATTTTTGGGCATCGTCAACGGACTCTTAATTGTACCTAAGCTTTAGCTTTTTCGACCTCCTGCTTTAATTGTTAGCAAGCAGGAGGTGTTTTACTTAAATTTTAATTTGTTCTAATCTTCTTTTATTTTTATTCAATACTTTTAAGCAACTTCATTTTATGCTAATGTTTTAATTAAATTAAGATGTGGAGGTTTTGTGGCTCCTAAAGCCACCTAGGAACTCCGAAATAGGTACGCCCGTTGCCCCATCTTGTTATTTCTCCTTTGATCCTTGTATTGATATGTTAAGTTCTTTATAGCAAAATACTCTCATCTATAGGAGGGCACGAAAAGTTTCAATAAAATATATTTGTTCAGATTTTCTATGCTAATAAATTTTTCTTATAGTGGCACTTCCAAAATTTCTATAATGCTTTACAGAGTATTTTCAAGTCTCAATAATTATATATAGTAATATGCTTGCATTTTAATGTATTTGATAATATTGTTTTATTAAAAAAATGGAATCATTTTGAGTATTTTTTTAAAAATATTAACAGGAAATATTTTTCAGTACCTTACTATATATTTTTAATATTGTTTTAGCTTTTATTATAAAACTAATTAACTTCTTATATTTTTTTAATTCTTATATATTTTGAATTAAAAATGTCGAGCTTCCGTTATACCCTTTCTTTCTCATTTAAATTTATTCGTTCCCTTGTACCAAGCACATGTGAGAGTTAAGAGAATTGTGAAATCAATCGTAAATCGGACCTTATTATATAATAATATAATATATATTAAATAGATATCTTATTTAGATAATTTAAAATCTGTATAATAATATTAATAAAATGTAATAGGGAACAGATACATATTTATATATTATTATATATAATTGTTTCAGAGGGCACTCAACATAATTAATTAAAATTAATATCCTTTTAAACAATCATTTTCATTATCTTAATACTTATTCCATGGACGATAAATGTGGAGGGGATATAATCTGCAAAAGTAAACAAAATGAACACGGACATACAAATAATATCCTTTGCCATAATGAATACTTATTTTGATACTTCAATTATTCTAAAATTCATTATATAAGAAATATTTCCTTGAGAAAAATTAAAACATTGACATTATTCATATACAAATTTACTTATGATAACGCAATCAATAAAAATTGCAAAATACAAGTTAAAATTCATAATTATTAAAAGAATCAGTTTTCATACATGATAGAAAAGGAAGGAAAAAAGAATGAACAGTTTTTAATGCAATATTTAAAAGAATGAGTTTATAAAAATATATAAGCAAAAAAAAAAAAAAAAAAAAAAAAAAAAATGTTATTTTAATAACAGAAAATAGTTTTACATTTTAATAATTATGCCTTTTTTCATCATGAAATTTCCGAAAAAGTAATTAAAACAATAAAAGGCAAGAGTCAATTTTATTTAAAATTAGAAAAATAAGAATCAATCGAATTCATTGTAAAACACGACGAACAGTAGGTAATACAAAATGCAAATGAACGACGAACAGGAAATGCAATATCATATTTAGCTCAAAACGCGAATATCGCCAAATATAGTACACTTATTTTCCTTCCATGATGTCACCGAAATACTGCAATGTGATTGGAGGCTCCTCTGGGAGTACTTTTACTCTCTAAGGTCTAGTGGCGAAACTCGGAATCCTCGGCTAGTCAAGTCAGTCGGGGGGTGAGGAATGAGGCACCAATGCCTTAAAGGCTTACAACCTCAAGTACTAATGTAAAAAGATATGGCAAATATTAGAAAGATAACATGAGCATAGTAAAATGACTTGAAAACGGATTAAGAACCGGTACACGCAGCATGGCACCCGTAAGTTAACAACCCATGGAACAAGATGGAAGCTACCAACTATGAAGAGCTTTAGGTGCAAAAATCCCATATAAGCTTTATTGATGAAAACACATACACAATAATATAAAAGTGATCACACTCAGGTGACTGGGATAAAGAGTAATAATGGAATATAAAATATGACACTGATAGATGGTAAAATAATATATAATATAAATAGATAAGACAAAACAAGACAAATCGGCTAGTCAAGCAGCAGCATTGAGGGTGAAAACAGAGGTGCGGCCTTTGCTGTAAACAAATGATAACCAGTGGGAAGAAGAGCAAATCATTGGAGCATATATTTATACATTAAATATTCATCTCCTTTTCTACTTTGATTAAATATTTTTTTTTCAAAGGACTGATGATCTTTTTACTTTCTCTATTTTTGTTCTACAAAACCTAAATCGACGGAAATAGCAAGTACAGACTGCTTTCAATCGGAAAGGATTTTCAAGTTGAATGAATTGAGTTACATTCTAACAATCATCTCAAGCAGTTGTTTCTAAATATGCCAAAGTTAGAGTTTGGTACTTACGTATTAACGGTACCTTGGCGACAGTTGCGCCAACAAAGAGCACACGCGCCAACCGCAGCTACAGATTTGGCGCCAATCTACACTTAAAATATTTGTTCCAAATAATAAAATATATATGAAACACTTCATTTAAAATCAAAACGCTTTCAAAATATTTTTATTCCAAATAATAAAGATTGGCGACACTTAAAAACCGCCAAGTCTGTCGCCAAGGTACCGTTAATACGTAAGTACCTTAGAGTTTTACAAATCAATATCGAAAGTAGGTTTCCCAAATTCAATATCTCATGGCCAGAAAATCAGTGCTGTGTTTGCTTCATCTGATATATGTGAACAAGTGTTTTCAACTATGAATCTTGGAAAGAATTATTTCAGAAGTAGACTGACAGATGAGCATTTGTGATTCCTTATAGTGAGGTTCTCACTATAAGGAACTTTTAAAAATGAAATATCGATTTCATTCTGCTCATTAACATATTTAAATTGTAATACTTGTATATCGTTTTTAAAATTTTAGCAAAATTTTTCTTGGCCCGCCAAACTTTTTTTTTTTCAATTTTTGGCCCGCAACCGAAAAAGTTTGGAGACCCCTGGTTTAGAACCATTTTCCAACCACTGTAGTTTATTTTGATAGCTTCGGAATCGCTCCTTTTCTTTCAAGGTCGCTCCAACGCAGAACTTCGAAACGATATAGTTTTGGTTTGCTTATAACTCTGCCCTCCCCTTTCCTTTTCTCTTTCTCTTCAGCCAGCCAGAATTTTTCGTGGTTTCGTAACGGTTGTTTTTTAACTCCATCTAATTGCCACAGTTTTTATTTTTTTAAATACTTTTGTGAACTATTATTTTAAATTTTGTATTTACTAACCTTTTTACTCCTGTAAATTCTCTCCGAGCATGGGCTCGTTTAATATTCTTTCCTTAGCTCATCTTTTGGATTTAAAATCATGTTTTGATAGCAATTATTGATATGGAGGTACGGGAAATTCCCTGGTACCCCAACTAAACACCTACCGTTACGTTACGTAGTGGTTTGCGCTCTCAAAGCAGCAAGAACCTAGGCTTGTATTCCAAAAAAAGCTAAATCTATCATTGAATATTTCATTAAAAATTTGAACATTATAATCATATCTAAGATTTGACGTTACGTTAGTTGTTACCCTTTATTTAAATAATAATGGGTGTTTTACCTAATATTTTAATTATTTTTTCTTCGTTCTGATGAATGTTCGATTCTAAAAAGAAATCTATAATATTAACAATAACGCTAATGAACGCTAGAGGAATATTGAAGAAAACGCTACCTGCAGAGTATTAATCAACAACAACTTGGTTAAATATTAGTTAACGAATAGTAACGTTAGTGTGTCAATAATTAACGTTCGTTTATGAATATAGTTTTTAAGAAACATATAAATAAAACAGATAAATATAGGTGTGTGTTTTTTTCTCATTAAACACAAAATTTCAGTCCAAACTATATACGCCTTTAATGCCCCAAATTACCCGTGGTGTCCAATCTATTATAATTTTCTTTTTCTAATGCAGCTGGCAGACAGTAGTCTTGGATGCCTTAAGGCAAGCGCTGCATCGACTTTACTCACTTAGCACTACCCAGGAGGGGTATGTAGCTTGAAGATAAGCTACGGAGGCTGAGTAACACTACTCCCGCAACACTCTACGATCCTGTTAGACCAGGATCTACGGTTTAAAGAGGATTCCGAACCAATACAGACATCCATGGCGCCGCCGAGACACGAACCCGAAACCTGTGGTACTAAACGCCAGAGCATTAGCCACTCGTTCATTCAGGTCCGCATTTTTAGAAACATTATTTTTACCATATTACTAAGATTTTAAGCAGTCAAAAATTAATTGTAACTTATGTATAAACTCATGTTTGTGAAAATTGCAACACCATGAAGGAATCGTCATAATTGAATGAAATTTAATACACAGTTGAGTGGTAGTGGTACAAATAAATGATTAAATGTTCAAAGCAAACAAACAATAACAAGAGATCGGAATCAGTATTTTGTGTAGCCACCACGCGCCGCAATAAGTGCTGCTACATGACGGGGCATGGAGTCAAATAAATTTTGAATGTCTGCCTGAGGAAGAGCATTCCACACTGTTTGTATGCGCACCCAAAGTTCGTCTGCAGAAGCATCAGGACGAGGATCACGAGGGAGACGCCGACCAACGAAATCCCACACATGTTCAATCGGCGACATATCCGAGGAATACGCAGGCCAAGGAAGAAGCTGTACCTGCCGCGTTGCAAAGAAGGATTGAACAGTCCTAGCGATATGAGGGCGGGCATTGTCCTGTTGAAATACAGCGCCTGGCAAGCTTTGAAGGAAGGGAAGAGCTTGGGGCTGTAGAACTTCACTGATGTACCGGTTGCTGTTCAGATTGCCCACAATTCTTAGCAATTGATATCGTCCATGATATGCTTTGACACCCCAGACCATAACTCCGGATGTTCGTCCACTGTGGCGTTCGATAATACACTCCGGAAGGTGGCGTTCACCGGCATAGCGCCTGACACGAATGCGGCCATCATGGTACCACAAATTAAAGCGAGATTCGTCGGAAAACACGACATGCTGCCAATCTGCACGCCAGTCTCTATGCTGAGCGGCCCATTGTAGCCGCAGGCGGCGATGGTTCAGCGTGAGATGGATCCTGTATAAAGCAGTCCTTGCGCGCAGTCCACGCTGCAGCAGACGTCTACGAATTGATGAAGCCCACAATGAAACACCTGTAGCTATTGACCACTGTGCTGCCAATTGTCTAGAGGAAGCTGTACGGTCCTTCAGCGCCATGCGGACCAGGTGTCTATCATCGCGAGCTGACGTCACATTTCGGTGTCCACTCCCGGATTTCCGAGTTGTCCGACACTCGTCCGTCGACTGCTTCCAAAGACGCATCACTGTGCTGCTGTTACGCTGCACAGGAGCGGCTACTGCAAGATAAGACAATCCAGCTTCATGAAGGTCGATGATTCTCCCCCGTTCAAACTCTGTAAGTTGTTCGAATCTCGCTCTCTTTTGTCGAAGAGGCATAAGTAACGATTGAGCTAACGTTTATCACTAGCAGATAACGACCGATAACCATACACGCCTCGCTACAGCCGTCTATTTATTCGGATCCATCCGCCGTTCAGAGGGCGCTGCTCAGCATACGCATGCGCTACGTATTTGAAATTCTAATCATTTGCATATCATGCGCTAATTTGCATTTCCTGAAAATTTCAGCTCACTCGCGTAAGTCCTCCATGGTGTTGCAATTGTCACAAACATGAGTGTATATATATGAATTAAGATGAGGAGGTTAAGGGGGTCTGTCCCCATTGGCAGGGCCGGATTTAGATGAAAAGAGGCCCTGGGCTATTCCACTTATGAGGCCCTCCCATTTTTTAAGCTTGTAAATTACATGAGAGATAATAAAATACATCATCACTGTGATATATATCAATATGTTAAAGGAAACATGTTGTGATGGGTCCTCATCTTTATAAAAAATGTGACACAAAAAAATTAATAGTTTTTTAAACTATTCATTTGTTTTTTACTTTTTAGTTTCATTAACTCTAAAAGCGTGTTTTTTTAGTTTTTTTAAACTATTCATTTATTTTTTACTTTTTAGTTTGATTAACTCTAAAAGCATGTTTTTTAGTGTGTTTAAACTAATATTTAAATGAGGTCCCGCTGCGGATTAGTGGAACTATAGTTCTTACAATAATGTAATTGTGAGTAAAACAAAGGCTAAATTCGAATAGTCCGTTGTGCCGCTGTCCCACGGATCTGATCGCTTAAAGTAGGGCAAAATCGAGCCCAAAGAGTCGGTTATAAACAGACATACAAGTGAAACTAATATAAAAGCGTATTAAAAAGAATCAACTGTTTTCTTTCTGAAAGATGCCTGTAAATGTTTCTTTGCAGCGCTATTAGTGTATATGAGGAGAAACAGATCTCCAGGAGAAAAAGTCAGTTACATACATACATACATACAAACAAACATACAGGTGAAGCTAATAAAAGCGTATTAAAAAAGTCGGGGACACTTATTTGGACATTTATTCTCAGCACCCTATAGAGTACTTGTAACAATAACTCATCAAGGAGCCTGAATGGCCGAGTGGCTAGCGCTCAGTACCACAGGTTTCGGGTTCGAATCCCGGCGGTGCCATGGGTGTGTGTAGTGGTTCGGAATCCACTTTAAACCGTAGGTCGCTGTCTAACATGATCGTAGAGCGTACGGGGGTAATGTTGCTCCGCGTCCGTGGCTTATCTTCAAGCTACACGCCCCTCCTGGGTAGTGCTAAGTGAGTAATGTCTGTGCAGCGCTTGCCTTAAGATATCCAAGGCAACTGTCTAATTGTTTGCCAGCTGCATTAGGAAAAAACCTGACACAACTAGTTGCTAGCTGGCGACAACGTGTTATTGTATTATGGTGGATGCAGTGATATGTGTCAAATCTGAGGGTACTTGGTTCAGCACTCCATACAAATGATAGCCAGTGTGTCTGTGCCGGGAAGGAGTGTGATAAATACACAATCCAGATCTTTTGGTCCGAGCGAAGACAAAAGTTGAGCGCTATTCTATTATTTGCGCACCCGGAAACAGAAGAGGTTAAATAAGCTG
>BPLQ01014213.1:0-17973 GCA_021605075.1 Caerostris darwini
CCATCGATGAATGGCTTTCCAAGTTTTGAGATTTCAAGAGCCACACGAAAGCTGACACGAGTTGCAGCCTCTTGTTCAATATTGACTTTTGTAAGCAAAGATTGCAGCAATTTCAATCCGCGTTTCAAAGCTTCAAATTTTTCTATCCGCAAACTTCCTGTATATTTTGAGTAATTTTGAACATGTTTCGTTTCATAATGGCGTTTAATGTTATATTCTTTGAGAACGGCTATGGTTTCACTGCAAATCAATCAAACATAGCACCTTATTATTGGACTCAATCACGAAATATTGAAAGTTCCATTGATCTTTGAATATTCTGCATTCACTGTCTATTTTTCGCTTCTTTTCCATACTAGAAAATCACACACAAAAAAATTACAAGTTAAATCAAAATACAATAACGTATGGACGTGGGTCAGATCGGTCTTTTAAACGGGGTTACGCACTAATTTACTTCACAATAGATACAGTTCCGCTTCTTTCGTCTTCCCTAGGTAGACTGAGTCGGGGTCGCTCCGCTAGCCTTTTACACTCCAATTACTGCGATCTCGAAGTGATTGGAATACACCAGAACCTTCTCCAACCAAAGAGGTTACGAATGTTTAATTGTTACTGCGGTTTCGAAACTACTACTACTACTAGCGCCATCTGTTAGCGAGAAAGAATATTACGTACGTATTTCCGCTTTTGACCATTAGATGTCGTCAAGTGTCACGGTCGTATCGATACACACAATAGTAATTCTAGTACTTAATTGAACCAGCGAATTTAGCAAAAGTAGGCTCGCGCAGAGCACGTACTCGGCGACTAGTCTAGAAGTTATAGATAATGGCAAAAAAAATGTAAACGATTTTGGCCCGCGGTACTTACTGGAGTGAACAATGTGGAAAGTTCTAAACTACTAAGTAAAAAATGCCTTCTTAGCCGTGTATACACACGTTGCCCAGCCGGGACTTCGTGGAGGTAAGGCACCGAATTCAATTAACAAGAAAGAATTAAATTTCAAAAATAAACGCAAAATAGACGCAGTACAGGTGATAGACTCTGGGCCGTTGTCACCTGTAAAAATTAATAACAAAACTTCGGCCCCCGGCCTCAGCAGTAGGGTAATAGAGGAAAAGCTCGCCCCCCCAGGGGGGCATTCGAAAAACATCATCAGTAGGGTAACCCTGATCAGTAGGGTATCTGGCCCTGGTGACTTATTTAATTTTATCTTTGATATAATTTCCTACACTTCTTGAGTTAAAATCTCTTTATACTCCTCAGAGTTCTCAACAGCATGGTATATAACTTCATTTTGTGCAGCAAGCAAATCGTAAGTGAAATGATGCTTTATAATTTTTAACATTGTTTCACTTAAAGATTTAGTGAACTGTCCTATATCATCTTTTATGGGATTTATTATTCTGTTTCTTGTGGTCTTATCTAATAAAATTTTGAAGTTTTTACCATATATGTTTATTGTTGTAATTTTATCCTCCTTTAGGGTAATTCAAATAAGTTTTACCGACCTGCCCGAAGGCTTACGGAGCTGAATAACCAGAAGCCACGACAGTAACGTACCCGCACAAGCCGGAGTCCGCCTTATTCGGCTCCACGGCTAAGGATGAAATGCAATAAGTACAAGTCAACCCCATCGCTGATTGGCAGCCCTCAACTGGGCAATCAAATTCACGTTCACGCTATATAACGTGTTCGAGGACGATCTCCGACATGTGTGGATCTCTTAGCCGTCTTAAGTGACGTTTACCGAGAGGCACCACGGGGAGATGGATCCACTTCGCCCTCCTTTAGGGTAAGTTCAAATAATGTTGAGCGACCTGCCCGAAGGCTCTCGCAAACTGACGATCGGCGCTGCAACAGCAACCCCAACCCAAAGACTAAAGAACCCGGCCCGCCGAGTAAGCGTGATGCTAGACTGCGCCCATCGGACCGACCAAACACCTATTTATTAAAATCAAAAGTACAGTTACAATACAAAAAGTCTTGATTAATACAAAATCGAATAATTACAGGAGAACAGTTGACAATAAAATAAATGGTACACAAAACTATGAATACAAAATAAACTTGAATATGACACAATTCAAAGGTACAATAATGAACGGATGAGTGCTGAATGTCCGAGACCAAGTGAGGGAAGGACTAGAAAAGGATTAGTGAGGAAGTTCCTGGATTATGCCCTCCAATTTTTTCCTCTTAATGGCCTCCAGTCCCGTCCTAACTTTTATACTACAGTAAAGCTGTAGATTGAGCTACAGAGCATGTGTTCTGCCTCATGACCATCTATGAAAACCACCAATGCACATCCTGTGGGGTTGTCAAGTTTAGACCCATCGGTGAAAATGGTAACACATCGTACATCGTTGTTGTAAATGTTCCAGGTGATCCTGAACCTGTTCCAGGGAGGATCAATGGTAGGTATGCTTTCCACTTCCATAGGTGAGTAGGCAATGCCCTGAATGGAGACGTCCTGCTTGAGGTAGCACAGGTGGTAGAGCTTGATCCTATTCTGGAGGGTGATATGAATGGGGGGGATCCCCGCGAGAATGTAAAGAGCATCGGAAGAGACTGTTCTGTAGCTCTTGGTAATGCTTAGAAGTCCGATACGCTGCAATTTGCAGAGCTTGATGTTTTGTCGTGCTGAATCGTTGTACCAGAGTTCGAATCCATAGGTCAGAATCTTCTCGATGACTCTTTTGTATATTTCTTTTTTGATGATTGGATTAAGTCCCCAGGTGACTCGAGTGATTCTTGTCAACTTATGCATTATTTGTGTACTTTGTCGGTTGTTTGTTCTAGGTGGAAATTCCAGTTGAGGCCTTTGTCGAAATGCAGTCCAAGATATTTGAGGTGGGGTTTGAATCTAATGGAATGGCCGGCTATTTTAATAGAAGGTATATGAGAAAACCTCCTGTTGGCTAAGATAGTAAAAACACTTTTAGAGTGGTTGATGGTGAGCTTGTTATTGTGGATCCAGTCATTGATGGTTGAGAGTGGGCCTGAGCACATCTGTGTGAACTGATAAGTGGCTGGTGCACTGAACATGATAATGATGTCGTCTGCAAATGCTTGGAGACAAATATCCTCACCGAGATTATTGTTGAGCAGGTCGTTGACAAAAATGTTCCAGAGCAGGGGACCCAGACTGGAACCCTGAGGTACGCCCTTGCTGTAGCTTCTGGAGGTGCTACCCATGGAGACAGTTCTGTCTTCTAAGAAACTGTAAATGATGTTTTTAAGATAATCTGGGATTGTCAAATGTGCAATTTTATCTCTAAGCAGTGTCCAATCCACTGAGTTAAAGGCATTGGCCATATCAATGGACACAAGGCAGGTTAGATGTTTCCTGTTCTTGGCCATGTGTGCAAAATCTTTAATATGTTGAAGGGCATTGATAGTGGACCTCTGTTTTCTGAAGCCATACTGAAGGTCGTGGAGGAGCTTCCCACTTTCTAGATGATATGCCAGCCTTTCAGTGATGACTTTGTCCAAAACCTTTCCCCAACAGGGCAAGATGCAAATGGGTCTAAAGTCCTGCGGGAGGTTAAGGGTTCTGCCCTCCTTGGGTATGAGCACAATTCGTGCCCATTTCCAAACTTTTGGGAAATGTCCAGTGGAGAGAAGGTGGTTCAGCAGAGAGGTGAACCACTCAGGGTTGGCGTAAAAGAGTTCTTTCACGATTTCGTCTGGGAGGCCATCAATACCTGAGGCTTTCTTAGGCTTGATGCCTTCTATAACTGCTTCAAGTTCCATTTTTGTAATTGGTACCAGGTCTTGTGGAGACGAGGATGAGAATAGAAGGGAGTCCACAGAGGTCGAGTGCGGAAAGTGGTAGGCGAGGATTTCAGTGTAAGTATCTTGTATGGAAGTGGTTGATGAGAAATCCTCTATCAAAATGCCTTTGAGACTCAATTGTCTGCTCTTTTTATGTGCAAGGATTTGAAAGTTTTTGCCAAAGAAAGACGAGGTGGTAACCGAATTGATGAATGATTTAAACTTGTTGGTTTCGGTGTGAATAATCAATTTTTTATACTTCGCTTGAGAACGTTTGAATGCTGCCAGATTGGTATTTCTTAAGGCAGGGTCCTTCTCCTTTTGGAAGAGACGTCTCAGAGCCCTGGTCTTGCTGCGTTTTGCTCGAAGCTCCTGTGTCCACCAGACAGCCCCGTATGCTCGTTTGGGTGATCGTCTGTTCTTAGTGGTGGTACTAAGTCGCTCAGTGATTTCCTTTTCAATGGTGGAAATCAAGCTGTTCACTTCTGAGTAGCCGGAGCTGGAGTGTGCCTTGAGGATGTTAAAAATTGTGGACTTGACCGAGCGCCAGTTGGCCTGGGAGATGTTAACGTGTACCCTATCTGGAGGAGGCGGTTCTTCCATGGACCATGAAAAATGGCGAAGATTATGGTCGCTGTTCGAAATGTTATCTGAGACTTATACCCAACTTGGCGAGAAACTGTAGCACGTAAACAGTACTGTGACCGGGCACCTCCATGGGAAATTTCCCCCTGTAAAACATAAGGATAGAGAACGGAGAAAGAAAAAAAATAAAATAAATCAAAAACAAAAGTTCTTTTCCCTTGACAACAGCCCAAAAAGCCGAAGTCCAAAAAGTAAACAGTAGAAAAATCAGAAAGTATATGGTCCCTTAAAACCATCCCCGAAAGGGAGTGAGTCATCGTCACTAACGTTTATAAAATACGATCCCCTTAGGGACGCCACCAAGGCGGGAGAAAGTTCTGGAAGGTTCCCGAAACGAAATGGCGCTAGCACAGATCGCGCGGGTTGCCTAAAAAGCCCGAAGTTCAAATAGCCATCCATTCTCTGCAAATTATCGCAAAATAAAAATGGAGAGATCATTCGAAAGGTTAAAAAATGAGGAAAGACATATTAAAATCTCAAAACGAAATTACAAAAGATAAAAGAGAGTTGACCGAAGAGAGAAAAAGTGAGTGAGAAATTCTCCATTCTTCTCCCCACGCCAAGAAAATAAACCAAATTAAAAAATCAATAAAAAATCGGCAAATAAAGATACAGTCCAAAACGAGTTAAGGAAATGATCAGCAAGCGATTAACTATAATCGAGTGAAATAAATAAAAAAATAATAATAAACAAAAGAGAAAAGAGCGAGGAAAGGGAAAGGTAGGAACAAACATACTGATCAGAAACTCACCACACAAAAGAAAAGTCACGAAGAATAATCCCACAATTAAATATCATATACCAAAATAAAGTAAAAAGCACCTATAAACACAATACAATGGGGAAAATTAGGAGAAATAGTCCAGGGATTAATACTAAAACCGTGAAAATGCAACATATTATAAAAACAGAAAAAATTTGTACTAAATCGTAATAAAAATTAGAAAGAATCCCATAAGTAGTTAAAACAAATTATTAAATCTAAAGGGCACATAAAAATACAGTAATATAGAAAAATAATTAGTTGTTTACTTTTTGTGATTTTCGAACGTAGAATGTGACAATTTTAAGAATTGTCATAAAATCTAAAATAATTACAGCACAATAATAAATGAAATATCGATAAATTCAGAAAAACATGTAAATTCATAATAAAATAGTGTGGAAGGACTCACCAGGGCAGTTTAGTGGCAAACTAGCCGATCATGATAATAGTAAAAAATACGTAAGAATGAAGAAAAACACAGGATGATCACAAAACGACAACACAGATGAATAATCCAAGCGGGTACACCACGCTTTAAGAAAGAACACCGAAAAACACAGATCACAGATGCACGAAGAAGTCGACGGCGATGGTCGAAACGATCGCGGAAGAGAAGAAGGCCTTGGGTCGGGGAGGAATTCTCCCTATTATCAGCGCGGGGAGCAGTAGAAAAACACGTCTCAAACCGGTCTCCTCTTGAGTCGAGGCTTCTGGGGAGAGGAACTGTGCAACAATGGATCCGCCAGGCGGCGCTATCAGTTGTTAGGGAAAGGGAATTTTCCCTTCAACTGTAGGGAAGATTGTCCGCTTCCTGTGTGTCACCGCCACTTTTTTGTTTATTACTGTAGCGTGCTGTGTTTCGACGTTTGCTCCGGACCGTCATTGTGCTGCAGTTTTTCAATAATATGTGAGTTGATATTATTTATTTTATATCATTTACTTTATATTATTATAATTTATTAGCTTTTCAGTGAATAATTTTTTTTTACATATTTAATTGCTATATTCTTAATTGTTCTGCTTTGTGTCGCCATTATCTGGATAGCATTATTGTGCTGCAGTTTTTTAAAATAATTTCTATTAATTTTATATCATTTACTTTATTTTATTATAAATTATTATTTAATTAGCGTTTTAGTGAATAATTTTTTTTTTGTTTTACATATTTAATTGTTCTGCTTTGCATCGCCATTTTCTCGATAGCATCATTGTGCTGCAGTTTTTGTAAAATAATTTCTTAATTTCTATTATATATTTCATGTAATTTACTTTATTTTATTGTAATTTATTATTTAATTAGCATATTAGTGATTATCTTTTTTTTTTGTTACAGATTTAATTGCTGTTTTACAATTGTTTTGAAGAAAACTAATTCTAGATATTTTTAAATATTTCGTTATTTTATGTTAATAGTTCAATTGTTGTACACTTTGCAATATAATATTTAATCCCTTTTTTTAATTAACAGGCTTTGTTTAGATTGAAAAAAAATTTTCATAGCAGGAGCATAGCTTGTTAAGCGTAAAGTTTTTATTATAAAGGTAGAAAATTTTCTGAAATAATTGTGTATTAATATTTTAATTATTACTAGTAATTGAAAATGTATTTAGATGGTTCCTTATTCATGAGGAATTTAATTTCATAAACAATTAATTTAGTAATCTGTTTAAAATCTAAATGGGTTCATTGCCTGATAGTAAAAATTATTATTTTTTTACTTATTTCATAGATTACTGTTAGAATAAGAATTTTCTAATTACTCTTTTATTAATTAGTTTCCTTAGTTTTATAAATTTATGACTAAATAAATTAGTGTTCTTTATTACACATCTGTCGATTTTGAAGAAAGCTGATTCTATACTATTTTTAAATAATTTCTGAGCAGCTCAATTGCTTTATACTTTGCAATAAAATAATTAATCCCTTTTTTTAATTTACAGGCTTTGTTTGGATTGAAATAAAATTTCATAGCAGGAAGGAGCATAGCTGGTTAAGCCTAAAGATATTATTATAAAGGTAGAAAATTTCTTTAAATAATTGCATATTAATTTTTCAATTATTTAATAGTAATTGATAATGTATTTAGATGGTTCCTTATTCATGAGGAATTTCATAAACATTTAATTTAGTAATCTGTTTTCTTAGTTTAATGGTGCTCTTTATTACACATGAGTCGATTTTGAAGAAAGCCGATTCTATACTATTTTGAGATATTTTATCTTAGCAGCTCAATTGTTTTATACTCTGCAATATAATAATTAATTTTTTTTTTAATTTACAGGCTTTGTTTGATTGAAAATAAAAGAAATGGATAATTCTTGCCAACAAATTTGCAGTGAATACAATATGAAGTTTTCACATTAGTTACTGTTTGCGAAAACATTCCATAATTTATCCAGTCCAAAGTCTACTAAATCATTGATGTGTCCAGAATGCAAGCAAGGATTCGGTACACTGGAAAATCATCTACAAAATATTCATAATGTACTTATAACCAAGGAGACTTTATTTTTTGATACAATGGAACAATTTACATTGTGGAAAGATAAAGTGAGTTCGTATGTGAAAAAAACTGGAAGCAAAAGAGATAGAAATGGTATCAAAAGAACTTATTTCACGTGTCATAGAAGTGGCTATTTCAACCGTAGAAGCGAAGGAAAAAGAAATCAAAAAATTCTAGGGAGTAATACAATAAATACAGCATGTCCTTCAAGAATTATACTAACTGAGCAGGATAATAAATTCAGTGTTTAATTCACAAAGACCCATGTTGGCCACACTCAAGACTTGGGTAGATTGCAGTTGACTAAAAAAGAAAGACAGGAAATTGCTTAGAAATTATCCGAGAATATACCCATGGAATCAATTTTAGATGATATTCCAAATTCTGTTTATGATACATTTGAAATAGTGCATTTGCTAACACGCCATGATATACATAATATAAAAGAAGAATTTAAAATTAATGCAAATGGTGTTATGCATGTTAATGATAAAATTAGTGTCAACAAATGGGTAGAGAATTGTAGCCCAAAAATTGCCCCAAATACTAACGTTTAGAGGCAAAAATTTTACAGAACCAAAAAAGGACCAGGAAAACCCACACAATCGTCTATTTTGAAAAAGCCAACAGCAGAGGAAGTTCAACAAATATCTTCAGAAATAATTGTAACTTCTAAACGTAATTCTAACAGTGATTCTACTGGAGGTAAGAATTTGCTATTTTTAGGCTATTTTGCATGTTTCTGCAGTTATATGCTTATTTATTAACTACATTATTTTGAACCTTTTTACTAATATTAAACTTAGTTAATAAATTTATATTAAAATAATTTTAAATATTTAATTTATACATGGAAAGTGTTTTAGGTATTAAAAATATTTACATTATAATTAATAACAGTATTTTAAACTCCTACAGTAAAATAAAAAAATCTGTTACCAGTCTTCATATAGATATCTCTTCATTTCACTCCTGTTAATGAATACAGGGTTTCAACAATAGTAATCCATTTTCATAACCATAATCATTATTTTTTATATTTACAGTTGTAAATAATGAAAATCAAAATACTATAATTATAGAAACTAGTGTTTACTAACACAATTGTATCATATCTGAAACTGTTGCCAATATAAGATTACAAATGATGATAGCACACTTTATAAAAATCCAGATTTTTCATGTGTTGCAATTATTTCTTGATAGTAGTTTACAGTCCTACTAGAACTTATAAAAATAAATTATTAAGTTTTTTTAATAAAAAAATTTCTCTTGGTTTTATTTATTATTTTTAAACTTACTACTATAAAAAGTAAAACATTATAGTGTGATAAAATTGTTTTTGTTTATAATATATTTACAATTTGAAGTCGGCAACAACTTGTTATTGTGATAAATTTATAGTAAGTAATAATATATTTTAGGTTTTCTGTTTTGTAGTCTCAATTTTTCTGAATTACTCAATTTTTATTTCAATATTATCTCACTTCCAAAATCAGTCTAAATTATTATATCCTTACCTAACAAAAATTTTTATTTATTAGGTTAGAAAATTGACACCTGAAATTAACAAATTTAAAACAAATATGAGCTTGGATCATAGCTGCGTGTCGTCAAAGTGTAAAATTTATGAGAAAGAAATAAGGAACTTAATAACAGAACTAATTATGGATAATTTATCTGAACGAACAGTAATTAAAGGATCTCATATAAATTTAGGTAATTCTATTGCGGCTATGGCGCAACTAAATCAGACGATGATCAATAATAACTTTGACTTTTACTCGTTGAATGAGCCTTACAGTTGGAATAGCAACATCTTGAATATTCCACTTTCTTATAAAGTCTTCCATGTTGAAGAAAGTCCAAAAGCTGCGATTTGCGGTTAAGCAATCTGCTCAAGTACTACTTTTGTTTGAAAGCAGAAATCTCATTTTCTTAGAACTGACGATGCACGACGTTTCATTTTTCCTTATGTCAGTTTATTGTTCTCCAAGTGAGAACATTGAAATTCAATTGAATGTTATTCAGGAATAGATTCTCAAAGTTTCTGACTCTAAATTGATTATTTGTGGAGATTTTAATGCAAAATCTCGGATTTGGGGCAAGAGAGACCTTGATCTTAGAAGACAAATTCTTTTAGACTTTTGCAACAAAAATTAGCTCTTTGTTGAAAATAATCCTGCTTCTCCGCCTACCTTTTGTTCATCTTGAGGGGAGAGTTGGGTAGATTTGGTGATTTCAAGAAATCTGGACTGTCCGCTTCATGTTGAAGTTCTTGATGAAATCACAAATAGTGATCATAATTTGATTCATTTAATTTGGAGCTTGGAAGGAGATGCCACTAACAAGTCCACTGTTGATCTACACTACACCACTTCCACACATAGTCTACTTCTTCTACTGATGAAACCATGACTATTAATTGGCTTCAGTTAAAGATCAATCTTGCTCGTTTGCTGGAGAACCATCAAAATGTAATTGAGTCTTTATCGGTCCATGATTTAGACAATTATATCAAGGGCATTCAAGATGATATCTTGGAAAGCGGGTTTCATTCTGTAAAACCCAGAAAGAGGGATAAGGTGAAAAGAAACGCTATTTGGTGGTCTCCTCAGTTGCGAGCATTACGATCTAAAACTAGAGCATTACGACGTCTGTTTCAAAAGGAACTAGATGATGACATTCGAAAAATCAAGAAAATGGCATTTCAAAAATCCCAAGCTCTTTATAAGCGAAGTATACTGGAGCATAAAAGAGCATGCTTAAGGAACTTCATATCCAACATTACTACAAAGAACTTATTTATCCAGAAAAGTAAAGTTTTTGCGCCTGTTATAAGGTCCGATGGGTCTCTCACTTCTTCTACTGATGAAACCATTACAACTATTCTTCGACATCACTTCCCGGTTAGGGCATATCAGAATAAAATTTACGCTGTTGAAATGTCTTTTAAGAAGCTACCAGCTTTCCAGCACTCTCTTGTTTGGAGATTGAAAGGGCATTGGCGAAGATAAAAAATAGGAACGCGCCAGGTCTTGATAAAATTCCTGAAGAAGTTGTTCGAGAGATATATTCAGCAAATAAGGAGTGGTTTGTTTCACTTTTCAACATGCTATTCAGGAATGGAAGATTCCCTAGTCCTTGGAAAATAGCTGAGGTAGTACTCATTCCTAAAGTGCGGAAAAATTTGAATATGCCATCTCATTATAGGCCCATTTGTCTTTTGTCAACATGGGGAAAGTTATATGATACAATCATAGTTGACAGGCTTATATATCATCTTGAAATGGCGAATTATTTTAGTCCCAATCAATTTGGTTTTAGGAGGAAAAAGTCAACTGTCTCAGCTATTGAGAATATCAAAAGGTATGTCAGTCAAGCTGATAAGGAAGGACAAGTTACATGTCTAATTTCTTTAGACATTGCTAATGCTTTCAATTCTGTGAATTGGAATTTATTGAAAGAAAAAGTTTTGAATCTTCCCATTCCTTACTATAATAAAAACAAGATTTTTGACTTCTTAAAAGACAGATTTATCTCTAATAAGGGAATTGAAATCTCCTACAATATTGGTGTTCCACAAGGTTCTTGTCTAGGACCAATTTTGTGGAATATTTTTATTAATGATCTTCTGCAGATTGATGTCGGAACTGACATGACAATTCAAGCGTTTGCTGGTGATATTGTTATCCTGATGAAAGCTTCAGCAACTTTTCATTTTAAACAAAAAAGTATACGCCCTCTCAACATGGTGCATGACTGGATCTCAAATCATGGTTTAACTATAAATTATGATAAGAGTAAACTCAGAAACGTTATTCTCACATTCCTTCTATTAGGATGAACAACAAGAAGGTGGCCAATGTGAAAGAACTGAAATATTTAGGAATTATCATAGATCACAGATTTTCATGGAGTCCGCACCTGAACTACATTAAGGATAAAGTTAACAAAATCCAACATAAGCTAAACAGATACTGCAAGGTGACTTGGGGCATTCAACCCCAAGTTTTAAGAATAAAATTTCTTTCTTCACTTGGGGCATTCAACCCCAAGTGAAGAAAGAAATTTATGAGAAAGTGATTGAAAAGGTAATCACATGGTTACCAGATTTGGTATAAAGATGGGGTTAAGCAAAACATCAAGATCAGACAGCTACAGCGCATTGCGCTTTTGAATGTTACCAAAGCATATAAGACTGTTACGTCGGATGCTCTTAATGTATTGGCAGGTGTGGCTCCGCTTGACATCAAACTGAAATTTTTGTTAAAATTTTATCGCCTTCAGGCTCTCGGGCAGGATATTTTGCTCGATAACGCAATTATCTCCCATTCTGATTTAGAAGAAGACAAAAAGATCATTCCTCCATGGGCCGTGGAGACTATTGCTTGGAAGAATTTCTCTGAAAATTATACCAATACCATCTTTACTGATGGCTCGAGAATGGAGAACAGAACTGGCTTTGCATTTGTGCATTTTATAAATGGCAAAGAACATTTTGTTCATCAACAAAGAATAAGTGATCATGCTACTGTTTTTAATGCAGAACTGTTAGCGATTCGGGATGCTGTGGATTACACTATTACTAATAGGTGTTTTAACATGATTATAGTGTCTGATTCAAGATCTGTGCTGGAAGCGCTTACTAACTTGAGTAATGAAGATGCGGCCGTTTACGAGCTGAAGCGAAAAGTTAGTCTTTTTAAGAATAAAATTTTCTTCGAGTGAATTAGAGCCCACAGGGGTTTCCAAGGAAATGAGTTGGCTGACTTCTATGAGAAGAAAGCGACAGCGAAAGAAGTTATTGATTATTGTATCAAATTTTAGCCATCTATGATTAAAAACAAACTTGCTATTTTGATTGATAGAGAATGGCAGGCAAACTGGAACACTTCCTTAAAGGCACGTCATTTATTTGATATTTTTCCACAAATCAACAAGAAGAGAATTTGTGGAGACTTTTTTCTTAATCAGATCCTCACGTCCCATGGATCATTTGCTACTTATCAACATCGTTTCTTCAACAAATCTAGCTTATGTCTTTGCAAAGAAAAAGAGGAGACTCGCTACCACTTGGTTTACGAGTGCACGTTATGGACTGAACATAGACGGACAGGATTTCTAAAGGACTTTCCGGTGCTGACCTTGCGACAGCTTCTTCATCGGCAGGACTTCAGAAAGACCATTACAGCAATTCTGAAGAGGAGACTTGAACTGGCTCTTGACGACAAATAAGACGATGTATGGCTCTTTGTATATATTTTGTTCTTCTTTTCTTCTGTTACCTTTCTTTTTATATTACTCTTTTTTGTAAAAGCTGTCTATGCTTATGAAGTTTTACTCATGCTTTGCTTTTGTATTTTTTGTGTGTTAAAAAAAAAAGTTGTTTGGTGGAGTTGACCAATCTTCCAGTCAATCATTAGGCTCTTCATATTTTTCGTGTTTTTGGTCCTGGTTGGACCCATGAACGGCTTGTGCGAACGGTATTAGAGGATGTTCTTATTTTATTTTTGATATGGAAGTACGGTTTGGGATTGCTATCGTGATGCCGATCTGATGTACCGTGTGCCTTAGGGCTGGGCGGTCTAAAGTAACCTGGACTTACCATACTCAGGAGTCGGCTGCTGACGCCGGAGAGTGCAGACATGTTTTTCTGAGCTCCGCTGTGAGGGTCTTCTTCTACACTTGCGTTTTGTTGTAGGGTTCTTCTACACTTGTGTTTTGTTTTTGTGGGATTTGTGGCGTGGTGTACCCGCCTAGATTTCGTGAAGTGCTGTGTTTTGTGTTCATTTGTTCTGCTGTGTGCTTTTTTAATACGCTTTTATTAGTTTCACCTGTATGTTTGTATGTATGTATGTATGTATGTTTGTATGTTTGTATGTTTGTATGTAACTCACTTTTTGGGCTCGATTTTGGGACTGATGGCGCCATCTACTGGCGAGTCAGTCAACTGATCCGCGATCGAATTGCGCTCTTCCTAATGGCCGAAAATTTCGGTGGCTAAAAAGAGGCGGATCTCAAAGGCATAGGACTGCGATCATGTCGAATTGCGCTCTTCCTATTGGCCGAAAATTTCGGTGGGTAAAAAGTATGTAAACTTAGCGGATAACCGGCCAAGTGGAAAACAAAGTAAAAACAATTATACTTTAAAAAAACTAAAAAAAAATATGCTTTTAGAGTTAATCAGACTAAAAAGTAAAAAATAAATTAATAGTTTAAAAAAACTAAAAAATACGCTTTTAGAGTTAATCAAACTAAAAAGCAAAAAATAATTGTTAACATAAGAATAAAATGACTGACGAGAAAATGAATGTCACTGTTCTAAAAGCGTGGGGTGCTTTGTATGACATTTTTAAACTAACTCTGCATTTCGGAATGAAACTAGTGAGAAATTATAACGATTGATATCGAGCACCCCACGATTTTAGAACAGTGACATTCCTTTTCTCGTCAGTCATTTTATTCTTATGTTAACAATTATTTTTTGCTTTTTAGTTTGATTAACTCTAAAAGCGTATTTTTTAGTTTTTTAAACTATTAATTTATTACAATTGTGATTTTTCTATTTTTTTTTTTTTTTTTTTTTTGCGCTTTGTTATCTTCGAGATGAGCGGCTAAACCCGCAGTAAATTACCCCGGTGAGTCTCCCCACACTATTATTTTATGAATCTGTATAGTTTTTACTTTGTATTGATGTATTTTTTATTTCTTTAGTACTATTTTTAGTGTAATTATGTTATTTTTAGTATTTGATGATTTTTGTGTTTTGATTACCTTTTGCGCTTCTTCTGTTTGGGTGCTTTTTTATATTATTTTTTCTTTTTCTTTTTTGCTCTTCTGTACTCTTTCCTTTCGGTTTTTAAACTGTTTTTATTTTATTTTGCTCTTTTGGAGGTTTTTCTGAACTTTGTTTTTGTGCGCGGTTTTTCGGCCTTTTGGTCCCGTTTTTTATGTTTTATTATTTTCCCGTTTCTTCGCTTTTGTTGGGTTCAGTATCTTTTTTGTTGTCTTTTGATAGTTTATTTTTATTTTTCCGATGTTTTTCTTGGTTTTTAGAGTGTTTTTTGGTTCTTAGCGTTTTGGGATTTTTGGGAGTATTTTTTCTACCTTTTCCTTCCCACCGCTATATCTCCGGTGTTTTTTCGTCGATTTATTTTATTTTTTCCCCTTTTGATGGTCAATCGCTTGGTGATTTCGGAGGTATTCTGTTGTTTGTGATTGGATGATATTTGGATTTTTGAGGCCGTTTTGACTTTGGCACTTGCTGCTTGTAGTTTGCCTTTTCTGTACTTTCTCGTTTCCGGATTTTTTTTCTCTTCTCATATCTTCCTCATTTTTTATTCTTTTTTGCTGATTTTTGTATATGTTTTTGTGCATTCTTTTCTCTTTCTTACGGTACCTTTCTTTTGTTTCTCCGTATTTTTGTTGTCAGCGGATGGCATTTTAAATCCGTTTCGTTCGATGGCCGTTTCGGCCCTTGTGACCTTTGTTCACTCTGTTTCACCACACCTACACTCATTATTGTTTTGCCTTCTTGTATTTTTCCTTTTGCCCTTGTATATATTTTGTATATTGCTATTTTGTATTTTCATTTTCACTTTGTATTTTTTGTATATTGTTCTTTTACATGTGTCTACACTTATAGCGAACTGTGCTTACACTCTCACACCACACGTACACGCTTTGTTTTGTACTACTTTTTTTATTTGTATTTTTGCTTGTGCCTCCTTGTACATACCTTTTCCTTGTGTATTTCTCTGCATATTTTGTGTGGGGGGACATAGCCGGGGTGGTTTCGTCATTTTCCATTGTTTTCTTTTTCTCTACGGTATTCTTTACTTCTTTTGATAAGACTTTTGTGTGACTATTCATCCTCCATTACGGCTAATGAATCAATCCTTGATGTTTCGACCATTCAGGGCAATGAAACACCTGATGCGAACGAACAAGCTACTGAAAGCACCATATCTGCCATCACTTTTTACAATTGTATTGTCAACCTTACTGACTCTCGAGATCTCATGAAAGAGATCAAAATTGCATTTCGAGAGAATGCAGCCAATCTCCTTAAAATTATCTCCACTCAAAGCAACAAAATTTCTCAGCTTGAAGGGAGAATCTTAGAGCTGGAAAAGTACAAAGAGGAGGAATCCGAAAACAGGAAAAAGTCCCTCATCAATGAGACTATTGCGATGGCCAAGCCATCATTTGCAACTGTCGCCAAATCCATGCCTAGTAAAGAACCAAAAGCCCAGAAGCAAACCAGACCTGTTACCAAGCAGAAATTCATCACCACCATTAAACCAGCGGGAAAAGAAGTTACCTCCCTTACCACCAAAAAAGCTGTACAAAGCGCAATTGATGTGCGCTCTATGAACATTGCAATAAAGAACGTTCGGAACATAAATAATGGGGGTATCCTAATTTAAACGGATTTGGAAAAACTCATAAATGAGTTCAAAGCAAAAGACGCTTTGAAAACTTCCTACAATATTGCAAGAATGGTGGGCAGAAAACCCCAAATATGTTTTGAGGTTTCTCCCGATACCGGAGAAACACTACTTTTGGAAGGCTTAAGAAAACAATTTTTAGATTCAGATGTAAACCTGGAAGAGGATTTCACCGTTAGGCATCATTACCAGACTAAACGAGGAGTTAACTGGATTGTTGAAATCAATCCCCAAATTTTTGAAAGGGTCTTAAAGACAAAAAGCTCAACCTGGGCTGGGAAAGAATTAGTTTCAAAGAGTATGTCAGACCGAGCCAGTGCTACAAATGTGGGAAATTTGGGCACACAAGCAAGACCTGCAACCAAGAAAAAGAAACTTGTACTAACTGTGGAAAGCCAGATCACAGTTGGAAGAACTGCTCAAATGAGGCACAGTGTGTCAATTGTGAAGCTTACAATATTAAGAACAAATCTAAGTTGGACACGAAACATGGGTGTACCAGCAAACAATGCCACATGTATGAGAGAGAAAAGAGGATAATCATCTCCCGAACTAATTATGGATAGTTCACAGAATCATACTAAAATTATAGGAGCGCACATCAACCTTGGAAACTCTCGTGCTGCAAATATACAGCTAAATCAATCTATCATCAAAAATCAGTATACCTTTCTCTCTTTAAATGAACCCTATACTTTTGAAAATAAAATTACGTCCATCCCCAGAAACTACAAAATTATTGCTCATGACAATAGTCCAAAAGCTGCCATCCTTATTAAAGATCACATTGACTGCCAGGTTGTCTTCATTAATAAACATCTTGTGATAATTGACATCCAATTTGACTCACTGAATTGTCTCCTCATCTCCATCTACTGCCCACCAATGGAAAACCTCCAGCAACAGCTCTTCATGTTACAGGCCTGGATAGAGAAATTCCCGGAACATCGTATCATTCTAGACTGCTTGGTGACTTTAACGCCAAGTCCCACATTTGGGGCAACAGAAACACTGATGAGAGAGGAAACCAACTAATTTTCTTCTGCAACTCACTAGACCTCTCAATAGAAAACAACCCTCAGATGCCTCCTACTTTTGACTGCACAAGGGGTCAAAGTTGGATAGATCTCCTTGTTACCAAAAATCTTGATGGTCACATTAAGCTCGAGGTGATAGATGAGATATCCAACAGCGACCATAACCTGCTACAAGTCACCTGGTCTATGGAAATTTCCTTCCTCAAGACCTCCAAAATCATTTCTATTAATCTAACTGGCTTTCCTTAAAAAAGAAAATTTTTCATATTATTAATGGAAAAACTAATTTTGACCATTCTAACTACAATGACACAATTGACACATTACAAGCTGAAATTTTTTTCTCAATGCGCACAAAGTAAGACTTACACTAGAAGGAAAAATGCAATCTGGTGGACACCACAGTTAAATATTAAGCGAAGCAAAACCAGAGCCCTTCGTAGACTATACCAGAAAGAGCACGATCATAACACAAGAGAAATTAAAAAAACAGCCTTCAAGAGATGCCAGGCAGAATATAAAAAGCTAATCATTCGTACAAAAAGGATAAAGTTTGAAGATTTCATCTCAAACATTACTACCACCAATTGTTTCGGGAAAAACTTTAAGATCATTTTGGAAAAGAGACAGAGTTGAAATACTTAATCCTATACGCAAGGAGGATGGATCCAACTCGAAAAACCTGCATGACTCCTTTGCCACCATCATAAAGTACCATTTCCCTTTCACTCCTGCTCCTACCCAGTTTTTAACTTTCAAATGTCTGAGACTAACTTTCCTGAAATCAC
>BPLQ01014215.1:0-187428 GCA_021605075.1 Caerostris darwini
GCTTGGGAAAACGATATATTATTTATGACATTGTATATATTTATATATATATAAGCATAGATATGTCTTCGACTTTGATCCAGTCATCTATTGAGCAGCAGTAACACTGTTTACAATATCTTGAGGATACGTATTCCTTGAAATTCTTTACGGATTTCTTGGACAACGCCTTTTCACATTATGTTAATGTATAATTTGAGCAAATTTGTATATTTTTTCTGATATGGTGATGCAGTTTTCCCGTAATATACCAGTTCACTGAAGTGCAGTTTTTTCCAGATTATATATCAGTTCACAAAATGGAAGTTTCTCCGTAATATATCAGTTCAATATTTTGCAGTTTCACCATGATATATCAGTACATTAACTTGCAGTTTTCCGTAATATATCAGTTCACTAAATTGGGTATATTGCTACAAAAACGTAACAACGGAACACAAACAGTCCCCATAAGACAAGTAATATTGCTCAAGATTTAATTACCTCTAGAAATGAGGTAATCCTTTCAATGATAAAGGAGAAAAACGCGAATTTTACTTTTTGAAGAAAGAGACTCGAAAACTTCTTCGCTCAAACTTCATTCCGAATATCATTACGAAAATTGAAGCTTCGCGAGCGGAATAATTTAGCCCTTATATTACTGTTCCAACAATTTGAAATCCATAACAGTGCCGCATTTCAAATTATTAATTTATCTTCTTTAAGGAAATTGAAGCCTAACTTTTCTATTTCTAAAATACTTTTTTCTTCTTTTTTACTTACGTATTTATAATTTTTCCTCTGAAAACTCAGTACCTACTGCGAAATAAATAAAATAAATTCAAAAAAGAGGGGGAGTTTCTCTCTATATATAAAAAAAGAGATTTTTTCCCGTCTCTTTTTTTTGTTGAAGGACTCTCTTATTCAGTGATTGAAAATGTAGTGAGGTAGGGAGGAAATGATTTTACATTTTATTTGGGTAAGGCCTTTTTTTTCTTTTTTTTCTCATCCTTCCGTCTGCATGCCGATAAAACGCATGAAAAGCTAAATAAGTAAATAAATAAAATGAACAGAATGGATTTTTCTCTTCTTTTTTTTCCTTTTACTGAATTCCAGCAGACACAATAACGAAAGTGGAGATTCAATAAAAATGGAGAACAGTTACTACACATTCCCTATCTATTTTCGGAGTATCACTCCCCTTCCCACCCCCCGGGGTAGGAGTAATGGAAAAATGAAAAAAAAGTTTCCTTTGGAATTGATAGAGCAGTTTGCGAGACATGTTCGAGTCTGGCCCCACCTATCTGCAAGGTGACCGTGTTGCATTTCCAAATACAATACAGGAGAAGTCAAGGACAGGAAAAGTCCAGACACAACTTTGCCGATATCAAACATTTTTTTGTCTACATTTGCAATATTTTCCATTAATCAGTTTTTAATGTCATCCATTTTATCTTATCGCGCACTGGATCCCAAATTTATTTTTAAGTAATGAAATACGTTTCAAATATATATTCTTCTTGGGAAAACGTTACATTCTTTATGAGATTGTATATATATACATTATATCTCCTTTTATATATATGTTTTTGTTGTTGTTTCTTATCCCACTTGGCAGACATCTAGGCCAAGCCCAGGAGCCCATATGTACTCATTATTGAAGGGGAAGGAAGTATTTTCTCTTATGATAGAGCACTCGTAGATAGAAATCTGACTTTGTCTCCGCGACGCTCTTACAATCATATGAGACCAGGATCTACGGCTTAAAGTGGATTCCAAACTACTACAAACAGCCATTACACCGCCATATATATATGTATATATATATATAAGCATAGACATGTCCTATATATATTGTTAGATATGTCTTTGACTTTGATCCAAAGGTCTATCAAGCAGTAATAACACGTTTTATAATATCTTGAGTGTACATATTCACTTAAATCATTTACTGATTTCTTAGACAACGTCTTTTCAGACCCTGTTATTGTATATTATGTACAAATTTGTATTTTTTTTCTGATGTGGTGATGCAGTTTTGCTGTAATATGTCAGTTCACTAAATTGGGTATATTGCTACAACATAACAACTAAACAGAAACTGTCCCCATAAGGTAAGTGATGTTGTTTAAGATTTAGTTACCCTTAGAAATGAGGTATCCTTTCAATGATAAAGGAGAAAAATGCGAATTTTATTTTTGAAGAAAGAGACTCGAAAACTTCTTCTTCGCTCAAACTTCATTCCGAACATCATTACGAAAATTGAAGCTTCGCGAGAGGAAGAATTTAGCCCTTATAATACTGTTCCAACAATTTCAAATCCATAGCACTGCCGCATTTCAAATTATTAATTTATCTTCTTTAAGGAAATTGAAGCCGAACTTTTCAATTTCCAAATATACTTTTTTTTTTACTTTACTTACTTATTTATAATTTTTCCCTTGCAAAATTTCCCCACTGCGAAATAAATGAAATAAATTTTAAAATGAGAGGGCTTTATCTCTATATAAAAAAAGAGATTTTTTTCTCTTTTTTTTTGTTGAAGGACTCTCTTATTCAGTAAATGGAAATGGAGTGAGGTAGGGGGGAAATGATTTTACATTTTATTTGGGTAAGGACTTCTTTTTGATTTTTTTCCCATCCTTCCGTCTGCATGCCGATAAAACGCATTAAAAACTAAATAAGTAAATAAATAAAATGAACAGAATGAATTTTTCTCTACTTCATTTTTTTTTTTTTTTTTCATCTTACTGAATTCCTGGAGACACAATAGCGAAAGTGGAGATTCAATAAAAATGGAGAACAGTTAATACATACTCCCTATCTATTTTCGGAGTATCATTCCCCTAGGTAGGAGTAATGGAAAAAGGAAAAATTTGTTCCTTTGGAATTGATAGAGCAGTTTGCCAGACATGTTCGAGTCTGGCCTCGCCTATCTGCAAGGTGACCGTGTTGCATTTCCAAATGTAATACAGGAAAAGTCCAGAACAGAAAAAGTCCAGACACAACTTTGCCGATATCAGACTTTTTTTTGTCTTCATTTGCAATATTTTCCTTTAATCAGTTTTTAATGTCGTCCATTTTCGCTTATCATGAAAGATGGGTTTTATCAAAACGCACTGGATCCAAATTTATTTTGTAGTAATGGAATACTTTACAAATCTATATTGTTTTTGGGAAAACGATACTTTCTTTATGGCATCGTATATATATATATATAATTATAAGCATATATATGTCCTATATATATAGATATATATATATATATATTGTTTGATACGTCTTTGACTTTGATGCAGCCATCTATCGAGCACCAATAACATGTTTTATAATATCTTGAGTGTGCATATTCGCTTACATCATTTACTGATATCGTGGACAACGTCTTTTCACACCCTGTTATTGTATATTTTGTACAAATTTGTATTTTTTTCTGATATGGTGAAGCAGTTTGGACGTAATGCATCAGTTCACTAAATTGCTGTTTTTCCGTAATATATCAGTTCACTAAATTGGGTATATTGCTACACCAATGTAGCAACTAAACAGAAACAGTTCCCATACGGCAAGTAACTTTGCTTAAATTTTAGTTACTCCGTAGAAATGAGGTAATCCTTTCAATGATAAAGCAGAAAAAAGCGAAATTTATTTCTGAAGAAAGAGACTCGAAAACTTCTCCGCTCAAACTTCATTCCGAATATCATTACGAAAATTGAAGCTTCGCGAATGGAAAAATTTATCCCCTTATAATATTGTTCCAACAATTTGAAATCCATAACACTGCCGCATTTCAAATTATTAATTTATCTTCTTTAAGGAAATTGAAGCCGATTTTTTCAATTTCCAAAATTGTTTTTTTCTTCTTTTTTACTTATTTATTTATAATTTTTTGTCAAAAAACTCAGTCCCTACAGCAAAATAAATAAAATAAATTTTAAAATAGAGGGGAGTTTCTCTCTATACAAAAGAAGAGATTTTTTCCCGTCCCTTTTTTTTGTTGAGGGACTCTCTTATTCAGTGAATGGAAACGGAGTGGGGTAGGGGGGATGATTTTACATTTTATTTGGGTAAGGATTTTTTTTTCTTTTTCCCCCATCCTTCCGTCTGCATGCCGATGAAACGCATTAAAAGCTAAATAAGTAAATAAATAAAATGAACAGAATGGATTTTTCTCTTCTTTTTTTTTCTTCCTTTTACTGAATTCCAGCAGACACAATAACGAAAGTGGAGATTCAATAAAAATGGAGAACAGTTAATACATATTCCCTATCTATTTTCGGAGTATCACTCCCCTCCCTACCCCTGAGGAAGGAGTAATGGAAAAATGAAAAATTTGTTCCTTTGGAATTGATAGAGCAGTTTGCGAGACACATTCGAGTCGGGCCTCGCCTATCTGCAAGGTGACCGTGTTGCATTTCCAAATGTAATACAGGAAAAGTCCAGGACAGAAAAAGTCCAACGATATCAGGCTTTTTTTGTCTAAATTTGCAATATTTACCATTAATCAGTTTTTAATGTCGTCCATTTTCTCTTATCACGAAAGATGGGATTTGTCAAAACGCACTGGATCCAAATTTATTGTAAAGTAACGGAATAAGTTACAAATACATGTATCCTTTTTGGGAAAATGATACACTCTTTATGACAATGTCTATATATATATATATATATATATATATATATATACATTATATACATTTATAAGCATAGATGTGTCCTATATATATATAGATAGATATATTGTTTGATATGTCTTTGACTTTTATCCTGTCATCCATCGGGCAGCAATAACAGGTTTCATAATATCTTGAGGGTACATATTCGCTGAAATCCTTTACTGATTTCTTGGACAACGTTTTTTCCCACCCTGTTATTGTATATTTTGTACAAATTTGTATTTTTTTTCTGACATGGTGATGCGGTTTTGCCGTAATATATCAGTTCACTAAATAATATATCAGTTCACTAAATAATATATCAGTTCACTAAATAATATATCAGTTCACTAAATAATATATCAGTTTACTAAATTGGGTATATTGCTACAACAACGTAACAACTATATACCAACAGTCCCCACAAGGCAAGTATTATTGCTCAAGTTTTAGTTACCCCGTAGAAATGAGGAAGTCCCTTCAATGATAAAGGAGAAAAACGCGAATTTTATTTTTGAAGAAAGAGACTCGAAAACTTCTTCGCTCAAACTTCATTCCGAATATCATTACGAAAATGGAAGCTTCGCGAGCGGAAAAATTTAAAACCTATAATACTGTTCCAACAATTTGAAATCCATAACACTGCCGCATTTCAAATTAATAATTTATCTTCTTTAAGGAAATTGAAGCCGAACTTTTCAATTTTCAAAATACTTTTTTCTTCTTTCTTTACTTACTTATTTATAATTTTTCCTCTGATAATTCCCTCCCTACTGCGAAATAAATAAAATAAATTTTAAAATGTGGTGGATTTCTCTCTTTACATAAAAAAAGATATTTTTCTGTCTTTTTTCTTCTTTTATTTGTTGACGGACTCTCTTATTCAGTGAATGGAAATGGAGTGAAGGAAGGGGGGGGGAATTATTTTACATTTTATTTGGGTAAGGATTTTTTTTTCTTTCTTTCTTATTTTTTTTCCATCCTTTCGTCTGCATGTCGATAAAACGCATGAAAAGCTAAATAAGTAAATAAATAAAATGAACAGAATGGATTTTTCTCTTCTTCCGCATTTTTTTTTCATTTTACTGAATTCCAGGAGACACAATAACGAAAGTGGAGATTCAATAAAATTGGAGAACAGTTAATACTTATTCCCTATCTATTTTCGGAGTATCATTCCCCTCCCTACCCCTGAGGCAGGAGTAATGGAAAAATGAAAAATTTGTTCCTTTGGAATTGATAGAGCAGTTTGCGAGATATATTCGAGTCTGGCCTCGCCTATCTGCAAGGTGACCGTGTTGCATTTCGAAATGCAATACAGGAGAAGTCCAGAACAGAAAAAGTCCAGACACAACTTTGCCGATATCAGACTTTTTTTGTCTTCATTTGCAATATTTTCCATTAATCAGTTTTTAATGTCGCCCATTTTCTATTATCACGAAAGATGGGTTTTATCAAAACGCACTGGATCCAAATTTATTTTAAAGTAATGGAATACTTTACAAATATATATTCTTTTTGGGAAAAGGATACATTCTTTATGACATTGTATATATATATAGAGAGAGAGAGAAATATTTTGTTAGTTACGTCTCTGACTTTGATCCAGTCTCCATCAAGCAGCAATAGCGCAGTTTATAATATCTTGAGGGTACATATTCGTTGAAATCCTTGAAGGATTTTTTGGAGAACATCTTTTCACACCATATCGTTGTATATTTTGAATACGCATTTTTATGCTCTTTTCTGATATTACTATGCAGTATTGCAGTTCGATCTCTTGATTTTTATGCTTTTAAATGTTTTTCATTCTCGTTTCTGCAATTTATGCTACATTTGCAATGTTCTCCATTAATCAGTTTTTAGTCTTGTCCCTGGGTTTTATCTAAACGTACTAGATCAAAATTTATTCTGAAGTAATGGAATACTTTACAAATGTATATTCTTTTTGGGAAAACGTTGCATTCTGTATATATATATATATATCGCTAGATATGTCTTTGACTTTGATCCAGTCATCCATAGGGCAGAAATAACAAGTTTTATAATATCTTGACCGTACATATTAGCTGAAATCATTTACTGATTTCTTGGATAGCGTCTTTTCACACCCTGTTATTGTATATTTTGTACAAATTTATGTATTTTTTTTTCTGATGCATTGTTTTTTCATTCTACAAATTTATAATATATCAGTTCACTAAATTGCACTTTTTCCGTAATATATCAGTTCACTAAATTGTAGTTTTGACATATATTATTTAACTAAATTGCTGTTTTGACGTAATATATCAGTTCATTAATTGCAGTTTTGCCGTAATATGTCAGTTCACTAAATTGCAGTTTTGCCATAATATATCAGTTCAATAAATTACAGTTTTGCCGTAATATATCAGTTCACAAAATAATATATCAGTTCACTAAATTGGGTATATTGCTACAACAACGTAGTAACTAAGCAGAAACCGTCCCCAAAAGGCAAGTATTATTGCACAAGTTTTAGTTACCCCGTAGAAATGAGGAAGTCCTTTCAAACGATATAGGAGAAAAAACCCGAATTTTATTTCTGAAGAAAGAGACTCGAAAACTTCTTCTTCGCTCAAACTTCATTCCGAATATCATTACGAAAATTGAAGCTTCGCGAGTGGAAGAATTTTAGCCCTTATAATACTGTTCCAACAATTTGAAATCCATAACACTGCCGCATTTCAAATTATTAATTTATCTTCTTTAAGAAAATTGAAGCCGAACTTTTCAATTTCCAAAAATATTTCTTTTTTTACTTTACTTACTTATTTATAATTTTTCCCTTGCAAAACTTCCCCACTGCGAAATAAATAAAATAAATTTAAAAAAGAGAGGGCTTTATCTCTATATAAAAAAAGAGATTTTTTTTCTCTTTTTTTTGTTGAAGGACTCTCTTATTCAGTGAATGGAAATGGAGTGAGGTAGGGGGGAAATGATTTTACATTTTATTTGGGTAAGGACTTTTTTTTCTTTTTCCCCCACCCTTCCGTCTGCATGCCGATAAAACGCATTAAAAGCTAAATAAGTAAATAAATAAAATGAACAGAATGGATTTTTCTCTACTTCATTTTTTTTTTTTTCCATCTTACTGAATTCCTGCAGACACAATAGCAAAAGTGGACATTCAATAAAAATAGAGAACAGTTAATACATATTCCCTATCTATGTTCGGAGTATCATTCCCCTAGTTAGGAGTAATGGAAAAAGCTAAAATTTGTTCCTTTGGAATTGATATAACAGTTTGCCAGACATGTTCTAGTCTAGCCTCGCCTATCTGCAAGGTGACCGTGTTGCATTTCCAAATGTAATACAAGAAAAGTCCAGAAGAAAAAACATCCAGACGCAACTTTGCCAATATCAAAAAAATTTTTGGTCTACATTTGCAATATTTTCCATTAATCAGTTTTTAATGTCGCCCATTTTCTATTATCACGAAAGATTGGATTTATCAAAACGCGCTGGATCCCAAATTTATTTTGTAGTAATGGAATACTTTACAAATCTATATTGTTTTTGGGAAAACGATACTTTCTTTATGACTTTGTATATACATATATTTATAAGCATATATATGCCGTCTATAAATTGATATATATATTGTTAGATATGTGTTTGACTTTGATCCAGCCGTCTATCGAGCACCAATAACAAGTTTTATAACATCTTAAGGTTATATATTCGCTGAAATTATTTACTGATTTCGTGGACAACGTCTTTTCACACCCTGTTATTGTATATTTTGTACAAATAAGTATTTTTTTCTGATATGGTGATGCATTTTTGCCATATTTTATCAGTTCACTAAATTGTAGTTTTGTCGTATTATATCAGTTCACTAAATTGGGTATATTGCTACAACAACGTAACAACTGAACACAAACAGTCCCCACAAGGCAAGTAATATTGCACAAGTTTTAGGTACCCCTGGAAATGAGGTAATACTTTCAATGATAAAGGAGAAAAACGCAAATTTTATTTCTGAAGAAAGAGACTCGAAAACTTCTTCGCTCAAACTTCATTCCGAATATCATTACGAAAATTGAAGATTCGCGAGTGGAAAAATTTCGAACCTATAATACTGTTCCAACAATTTGAAATCCATAGCACTGCCGCATTTCAAATTATTAATTTATCTTCTTTAAGGAAATTGAAGTTGAACTTTTCAATTTCCAAAAATATTTTTTTCTTTTTTACTTACTTATTTATAATTTTTCCTTGAAAAACTCTTTTTCCACTGCGAAATAAATATCTCTATATAAAAAAATATTTTTTTCTCTCTTTTTTATTGTTGAAGGACTCTCTTATTCAGTGAATGGAAATGGAGTGGGGGATAGGGGAAATTATTTTACATTTTATTTGGGTCAGGACGTTTTCTTTTTTTTTTTCCCCATCCTTCCGTCTGCATGCCGATAAAACGCATGAAAAGCTAAATAAGTAAATAAATAAAATGAACAGAATGGATTTCTCTCTTCTTCTGTATTTTTTTTTTCCTTTTACTGAATTCCAGGAGACACAATAACGAAAGTGGAGATTCAATAAAAATGGAGAACAGTTAATACATATTCCCTATCTATTTTCGAAGTATCACTAGCCCCCCTCTCCGCCCCCTAGGTAGCAGTAATGGAAAAATGAAAAACTTGTTCCTTTGGAATTGGTATAGAGACATGTTCGAGACTGGTCTCACCTATCTGCAAGGTGGGTGTGTTGCATTTCGAAATGCAATACAGGAAAAGTCCGGGACGGAGAAAGTCCAGACGCAACTTTGCCAATATCAATTTTTTTTTGTCTACATTTGAAATATTTTCCATTAATCAGTTTTTAATGCCGTCCATTTTCTCTTATCACGAAAGATGGGTTTTATCAAAACGCACTGGATCCAAATTTATTTTAAAGTAAAGGAATACTTTACAAATATATATTCTGTTTGTAAAAACGATACATTATTTATGACACTGTATATATTTATATATATATAAGCATAGATATGTCTGATTTGTCTTTGTCTTATCTATGTCTTTGATTCAGTCATCTATTGAGCAGCAGTAACACTGTTTATAATATCTTGAGGATACGCCTTCCTTGAAATTCTTAACGGATTTCTTGGACAATATCTTCTCCCATTATGCTAATGTATATTTTGTGAAAATTTGTATTTTGTTTCTGATATGGTGATGCAGTTTTGCTTTAATATACCAGTTCACTAAAGTGCAGTTTTTCCAGATTATATATCAGTTTACAAAATGGAAGTTTCACCGTAATATATCAGTTCACTAACTTGCAGTTTTGCCGTAATATATCAGTTCACTAACTTGCAGTTTTGCCGTAATATATCAGTTCAATATTTTGCAGTTTTATCGTAATATATCAGTACATTAACTTGCAGTTTTGCCATAATATATCAGCTTAATATTTTGCAGTTTCACCGTAATATATCAGTACATTAACTTGCAGTTTTGCCGTAATATATCAGCTCAATATTTTGCAGTTTCACCGTAATATATCAGTACATTAACTTGCAGTTTTCCGTAATATATCAATTCCCTAAATTGCAGTTTTGTCGTGATATATCAGTTCACTAAATTGGGTATATTGCTACAAAAACGTAACAACGGAACACAAACAGTCCCCATAAGACAAGTAATATTGCTCAAGATTTAATTACCTCTAGAAATGATGTAATCCTTTCAATGATAAAGGAGAAAAACGCGAATTTTATTTTTGAAGAAAGAGACTCGAAAACTTCTTCACTCAAACTTCATTCCGAATGTCATTACGAAAATTGAAGCTTCGCGAGCGGAAAAATTTAGCCCCTTATAATACTGTTCCAACAATTTGAAATCCATAACACTGCCGCATTTCGAATTTTTAATTTATCTTCTTTAAGGAAATTGAAGCCGAGCTTTTCAATTTCCAAAATACTTTTTTTTCTTTTTACTTATTTATAATTTTTCCTCGGAAAACTCCCCCACTGCGAAATAAATAAAATAAATTTTAAAAAATGTCGGTTATCGCTATATAAAAAAAAAGAAAGATTTTTTCTCTTTTTTTCTTGTCGAAGGACTCTCTTATTCAGTGAATGAAAATGGAGTGACAGAGGGGGGGAGGGGGATTTACATTTTATTTCGGCAAGGACTTTTTTTTTCTTTTTCCCCATCCTTCCGTCTGCATGCCGATAAAACGCATGAAAAGCTAAATAAGTAAATAAATAAAATGAACAGAATGGATTTTTCTCTTCTTTTTTTCGTTTTACTGAATTCCAGGAGACACAATAACGAAAGTGGAGATTCAATAAAAATGGAGAACAGTTAATACATATTCCTTATCTAGTTTCGGAGTATCATTCCCCCCTCCCCTACCGCGAGCTAGGAGTAATGGAAAAAATGAAAAATTTGTTCCTTTAGAATTGATAGAGCAGTTGGCGAGACATGTTCGAGTCTGGCCTCGCCTATCTGCGATGTGACCGTCTTGCATTTCCAAATGCAATGCAGGAAAAGTCCGGGACAGAAAAAGTCCAGACACAACTTTACCGATATCAGGATTTTTTTTTTTTGTATACATTTGGAATATTTTCCATTGATCAGTTTTTAATGTTACCCATTTTCTCTTATCACTAAAGAAGGGATTTATCAAAAAGAATAATGGAATCCTTTACAAATATATATTCTTTTTGGGAAAACGATACATTCTTTATATGATATTATATTTATATTTTTTATTTATATTTTATATTCTTATTAGCAAGATATGTCTATGACTTTGATCGAGTCATCTATCGAGCAGAAATTACAAGGTTTATAGTATCTTGAGAGTACATATTCATTAAAATATTTTATATCTTTCGTTTTACCATTAATCTTTCCTTGAAATCTTCTTGGACACATTTTTCAAACCCTATACACAAAATATACAAATATTTTCTATAAATTTATATGTTTTTTATTTATCTGACAACGCAGTTTTGTCATTTAACCTTTTGAATTTTATGTTTTCATTGTTGTTGATGCAGCTTATGCACACTTCAGATTTTCAACAATTAATTTTTTTTTGAGAGGTTTAATGTGAGGTACCTTAAAACTTTTGTATTGCAAATTCAATACAGAAATTGTTATCTCTCTCTATGTATTTTTCAAATGGAAACTCGAACTGAAAACTGGGGACATCTAACGCCAGAGAGCTAGTCACTCGGCCATCCGGCCCCAAATTAGTATATTGTATTTAATTAACTCATTATATATCAGACCTTTATAACTGCAATAATTAGTCTTTTATTAACTGATTTACGTTTATAAAATAGTATAGTATCAAAACAAAATCACCCACAGAAATATAATTGTAATACTATAATTTTTAATAACCTATAAACCATTAAATTATCTATAAAATAACAATTACTTTCAAGAATAAAATTCAAGATTGAATATCACATAATTTTAAATAACTTAGTTTTCTTGCATTAAAATTTAATTTAATAAATAAAAACATATCATACATTGTCAATGTTACTACGTTTTATTATACTTTTTAACATTCATTCTTCTAACACAAAGGCTCTTCAAACCGGACATATAATTTGCTGCAGCCAAGCCTAACACCCAAATCATTTGGAGTTATTAAATAAAGACTTTGTATCTTGCTGCTGGGGTTGGTTCAACTGTCCGGGTGGCGGTCTAACGGACCCTTCTCACTCTGCTGTGGGGAAGGTTAATATCCGGTCACAATTAAATCCCGGAAGGGCGTTTTCCAAGTTTTGCATGGGATGCTCTCCAACAGTAGCGACAGCCAGCGGTCAACGCCTATCTCGTTGCGTCCCGTGACCGGACCCTGTCAAAAAGAGATTCTTCCTTTTCAGTGCATTTCACTCCATTTTTACTGCATTCTCTACTTTTGTGTTCTCTTTTTTTGAAATAAACTTTTTTTTCCTTTTTTCCTTTCATTATTGTGATTTACTGTCAGAGTTAGATATATGTAGTTTTTATTTCTGTTGTTTATTTTCAAATGGTATTTTGTGAAATTTTTTGGGTCAACTTGGGGTAGATTTATCTGTCTTTAAAATTAAAACTACTCTATTATTTTTTAACGACTATGGATATCGAAAAAAAAGGATAATTTTTAGATTTTTGTTGATGTACTGTCAGAGTTGGATACTTGCAGGGTTTATTTCTGTTGCTTATTTCCAAATGGAATTTTGTGAAATTTTTAGGTCAAATTTTACCTTTCATTAATACTAAAACTGCTCTATTATTTTTTAACGATTTCGAATATCCAAATATATAATAATTTTTAGTTATTCGTTGTTTAAAGTCTTGTATTTAAGTATAAATTACCAGTTAGATCAAGATTTTTACGATTTTAGAAATCGTTTCCTAATTCAATTTTTTAACGGTTTTGAATTTGTATTTAAAATAAATTTTATTTCGGACACTCTTCTACATATTTGGTGGCCTTGTGGCCAAGTGGTTCACGCTCTGCCATTTGATATCACAGCCTTCAGATTCGGAACCTAACTGTTGCATGGATGTTTTTGTGTGGTTCGGAATCCACTTTAAACTGTATATCCAGGTCTGTTTAGCCCTCGTGTGCACAAGATGACCGTAGAGCGACAAACTAAACTAAACTAAATTAATCTACATATTTTGTATGCTTACTCTCAGACTGTGTTCGTCCTGTGACTGGACCCTGTCAGGAAAAACGTCATCCTTTTCATTGCATTTAATTTAATTTTTACTGCCTTCTCTTCTTTTGTGTTTTTCTGTTCTCTTTTGAAAATAAACTTTTTTTTCCTTTCATTAGTTTGATGCACTGTCAGAGTTGGAAACGGTATTTTATAAAATTTTTTGGGCCAATTTGGGTCAGATTTACCTTTTGTAAATATATTAAAACTACTCTATTATTTTTTAACGATTAGGGATATTAAAAAAAAAGAGGATAATTTTTAGATATTTGAGATTTAAAGTTTTGTATTTAAGTATAAACTTCCAGTTAAATCAAGTTTTTTTAATTTTTTGGAAATAGTTTCCTAATTCTATATTTAACGCATTCCTAACACTTTATTTAATGTTTTGCATTTGTTTTTAAAATAAACTTATTTCTTTTTCTTTTAATTTCTATTCTCTTAATTTCGGACTATCTTTATTCTTCTTTTGATTGATTCTTGAACGATTTTATGTTAAATATATAATCAGTTTAAATAAATTACTTGAAATTAGTCTACAGTTGTTGAAAAAGTTCAATTCATGAACGATTTTATGCTAAATACATAATCAGGTATTTCATTTTATATTAACACGTAATCAGTCTAAATAAATTATTATAAAATAACTTACTTATGCTTAAAAAGTTGAACGATTTTATGATTTATTCTTGAACAATTTTATGTTAAATACATATAATAAGTCATTCCATTTTACATTAATACATAATCAGTCTAAATCAATTATTTTAAATTAAACAACATATGTTAAAACGGTTCAATTCTTGAACGATTTTATGTTAAATACATAATCAATCATTCCATTTTACATTAAATGTATAATCAGGCTAAATCAATTTTTTAAAATTAACCTACAGTTGTCAAATAGGTTCAATTCTTGAACGATTTTATGATTGATTCTTGTACAATTTTATGTTAAATACATAATCAGTCATTCCATTTTACAATAAATACATAATAAGTCATTCCATTTTACATTAAATACATAATCAGTCTAATATAATTATTTTAGATTAACCTACAGTTGTCAAAAAGTTTAATTCTTAGGCGATTTTATGATTGATTCATGAACGATTTTATGTTAAATGCATAATAAGTCATTTCATTTTATATTAAATACATAATCAATCCAATTATTTTAAATTAACCTACAGTTGTCAAAAAAGTTCAATACTTAAACAATTTTTTCTACAGTCAGTAAAATTTTATAAATTTATTTCGTTATTCAACAACCAAATAGATGTGTAAACATGTCTGCGTTTTTTAATCCCATTTATCTAACAGTCATATCAAGTATTGTGACGTTCGTGCATTTTCGATTTTCGATTCCCTATTAAAATGCGAGCTGGAAGCATGCGTGCTGCACTGCATGATATTGAGATATAAATAATTTATAGCACAAGCGCGTTTTATACGAAACAGTAGAAAACAATTGTACACGAACGTTTTTTTTTTCTACATGATGTTCAATATTTTTTTACCAAAAACGGCACTCGATAGAAAAAAAAACCACCTTAAATTCCCAGTAACGGAATCAAAGCACGAATACGATCTCTTCGAATATGAATGCGATTACATTTGCCGGAAAATTCGATGCATAGAAAATTTCTGAGTGATTTTTGCTTCATGTCTGTGTTTGCTGAGCATTTCAGTTTAGGAAAAAACAGACGAACAGTTTGTTGTTGTTGAGGCAGATAATGCGAGACAGTTAAAGAGATGTTTTAATTGATGACTTTATTCAACGCACACTATTTTGGTGACTTTTTTAAAATTAGGAAACTTTAGCAAGACAAATATTTTCCCATTTAGCATAGAAGTGTGGATAAAAATAAATTTAGTTCAGACTTCAGGTTATACATACGAACCGTTGGTTTTCGTTCAGGCAGATAATGCGAGACAGTTAAAGAGGTGTTTTTAATTGAGGATTTTATTCAATGCACACTATGTTAGTGGGAAAAAATGCTAGAAGGATCAAAACTCGTATAAACAAAGAATACATTGCAATCGACAAAGATGGCTTCTTCAAATTAGGAAACTTTAGCAGGAAAAATATTTTCCCATTTAGCATAGAAGTGTGACTAACAATAAATTTACTCCAGACTACTGGTTAACGATGGATATATGAAGCAATGGATGGAAAATGATGTCTCAAGACGTAAAAGGAACATATTAGACTATAATATCGATGGTGGCATGAATGTTTGTAGGGGTTCGGAATCCACTTTAAACAGTAGTTGGCTGTTGAGCGATATATCTATACACGATACGATACTATATATATCTAATATGGCTGTTGATCGTTGTTTTGAGGTTTCGTCAGTCTTCAGCCCTCGTGGTTCCTTGCTAAAAGGAAAGACGCATATTACCTTTAGCCATGGGCCATTTGCCTGGGACGGGGTCTTCTGGACCTGGTGAAGGATTTTCTGCACCATGGGAATTGGTAACAACAACAACTGACTATAGTATTCTATGTAAATATGTATTCCATATGGAATTTTTTCATTAATTTTTAATAGGTTCTTTTATAATAATTTTACAACTTTTTGGATAATTTAAGCTTTTGAATTTTGAATTTTTGATGTGATCGTAAACAAAAGATTATTAAATTGCTAAAACCACTCGATCTTTTTACGTTAGCATTTGAAATCTATTAGGAATGACACGAATGAAATTAGCAGAGTATTTTGTAACATAAAGGTATGTAAATTTAACATTAACCTTTCCTTCAATTATAAATATTTAATAGATTAAACAGAGCTGCTAATGTAATTAGAATGAATATTTTAAACCCTGTAAAAAGACCCGTTTTGGCAAAGTCACAGGGACAAAGAGGAAGAGAACGACCAAGTTGCGATGGATAGTAGCAGTTGAAAAAGATTTTGCCCTACTACGAGTTAAGAATTGGAGGACACTTGTCACCCAGAGGAATGCATGGAAATCACTTCAAAGGAAAACCTTGGTCCATCCTGGGCGGTCGTGCTATTGATGATGATGATGATCATGATAATGAATGATAATGATGATGATATGATTAGGATAAATATCAATAGATTAAACTGGACTGCTCATTATTTAGAATGAATGATTTAAACCTTGTAAAAGACCTCGTTTTGGTAAAACCATAGGGACAAAGATGATGAGGATGGCCCAAGCTGCGATGGATAGACGCAGTTGAAAATTTTGTTACACAGAAGGTTAGGAATTGGAGGACCATTGTCACCCAGAGGAATGCTTAGGAATCTCTTCAAAGCGACCTGGTGGCCAAGTGGTTAACGATCTGGCCTTTGGTACGCGGGCTTCAGTTTCGAATCCTGGAGTGTCATGGATGTTTGTTAATGGTTCAGAATCCACTTTAAACTGTACGTGCTGGTCTGTGTATCCCTAGTGTGCACAAGATTTTACCAAACCAAACTTTAATTTAAAGCCTTGACCCACCCGGGGATGTCGTTCTATTGATGGTTATGATGATGATTCAATAATAAATATGCGAATAAATAACATTTTAAATAAAAATAGTAAATATGTTAGTTTAGTAAACAATTGTTATGGGAGATTATTGATGGTTCAGATACTTCAAATATAAAAAAAAAATGTATTCTAAATGAAATACGACTATATGTAGTCTAATATAAACAAAATTATTTAAATACAATTTAAATAAAAAAATAGTTTATGAATGTATTTACAAAACTTTTACTTCAAAAAAAGTGGATGTAATCTTAAGGCTTTCCTGACTTCTAAAGTTCAGAATTAAGGATCTTTGTATTGGTATGAAAAGTTCTTTAAAATTTATGTCAGATAAGCTAATTTTTCAAAAGCACTATTCAGTTCACTTATAAAATTTAATCATTACTCCGTGAAATGTTCTGTGTACATACAATGCATTTCTTTTTACAATTCAATAAGATAAAAATTGCAACAATGGCCTTTATTCACGACAGCGTAATGCATGTATATATACGTTTTGATAAACTGCGGCATTGAAAGCAATTCATCCGTGGTTACCGATACTTAAAAGAAAACGAAACATCGATTTTAGTTACGGGAGTAATTAATTTTTTTTTAAAGAAACATTCACATTTTTCGTTATTTTTAATGAATTTAGCGAAGTGGGAGGGTTGAGTAAAAAAAAAGGAGCTTTCAAAGTGCAATTTTAGCAAAACTGATTGCGCGCCCAACCCTCGTTTTAAAAAGGCAATCGATACAATATTTCGCCCCCCTTCCAACCCTTTATCCCCCCGTCTTCTAACGATCAAATAATCGAAGCGAAAAGTGAAAGGAATTGTTATAATGATCAATGGCACCGTTTTTGCATCACCTGCAGGAAATAGTTATCCCATCAAAGCGGATGCGTGAAAAGAGAGAAGATTTCTTTTAATTAGAGACGCTCGCCGGGCATAAATCTCCAGCAGTGGTTGGGGGTGCTAGATAGTATCAGAAAGTTTTTCCTCCCTCATGCTTTGCATTAAATAGAAGGCTTCACGAGATGGCAGTTTTGGTTATTAAATGCAAATATAACTATTATACAACACATGCTATTACTGTTAACTTAGAAATTATAGTGGTTTCACCGCAAAAGTTCTTCATCTGTTCAGATATTTGGACAAACTTATTTTATAATGGTACCTCAGTATACAGCCTTAATCCATTCCAAATCACACGAATTTTTACTTGGACAAACATATTTCATAATGGAACCTCAGTAATCAGTCTTAATTCGTTCCATATCATATGAATAATAACTCGGACAATTATTTTACAATGGGTTCATAGTATGCGGCCTTAATGCATTCCAAACCCCTGGAATTATAACTTGATTTCAAATCTCCAGCAGTGGTTGGGGGTGCTAGATAGTATTAGAAAGTTTTTCCCTCCCTCATGCTTTGCATTAAATAGAAGGCTTCACGAGATGGCAGTTTTGGTTATTAAATGCGAATATAACTATTAAACTATACATGCTATTACTGTTAATTTAGAAGTTATAGTGGTACCACCGTAAAAGACTTTCATCTGTTCAGATCTTCGGACAAATATATTTTATAATAGTTGTTTGCTGTTTCTTATCCCACTTGGTAGACATCTAGATCAAGCCCCCGAATCCGTGTGGGTTCATGGTTGAAGGGAAAGAGGACAGCTTCTGTTGTGATAGAGCACCCGTAGATAGAAGTTTGACTTGGCTCCGTGACACTAGCTTTTTTACTGGGTACGGTTGTCAGCCCTACACGCAACTCTCTACAGTCATATTAGATCAGAACCTACTTCTTAAGTGGATTCCGAACCACTACAAACATCCATGGCCGGGACTCGAACCCAATACCTATGGCACCGAACACCAGAACATTAGTCACTCGGCCCTTCAGGCCCTTTTTTATAATGGTACCTCAGTATACGGCTTTAATCCATTTCAAGTCCTTGGAATTATAACATGGAAAAACATATTTTACAATGGTACCTTAGTATATGGCCTTAATTCGTTGCAGATCCTTGGAATTATGACATGGAATTAAATATTTTACAATGCTGCCTTGGTGTACGGCCTTGATCCCTTCCAAATCCCACGAATATTAACTTGGACAAACATATTTTAGAATGATACCTCAGTATTCGGTCTTAATACGTTCCAGATCCTTGGCTTGGGAATATAACTTAGAAAATATTTTACAATGGTACCAAGCTATACGGCCTTAATGCATTCCAAATCCCTGGAATTATAACTTGGACAAACTTTTTCAATAGTACCTCTGTATAAGGTTTTACTTCGTTCCGCACCCTTGAAGTGATAACTTGGAGTTAAATATTTTACACTTCCGTATACAGCCTTAATCCTTTCTGGATCCTTGAAATTATACCGTGGCCTTACATATTTTACAATGTACCTCCGTATATGGCATTAATTTGTACCAGATCTTTGGAATAATACCTTGAATTTACATATTTTACAATGGTACATCGATTTACGCCCTTAAATTGTTCCGCACCCTTGGACCTATACCAAATTATTTTTTACCATAAGAAATAATGATAAAATGATTAATCTGTTGCCACGAAAAAAAATTAAAGCCATTAGTATTTTATACATAAATTGCTTGCATAAAATAATTTAAACTCTGCTTAAATACCAAAACTGTTATATAAAATTTATACACTATAAAATACATGCATTTTAATTCACTCTTTTTTTTGTCTCTTTTTCCTACTTGGACTTGATTGTGGTCCACCATATTTGATGTTTTCTGAAACTCTATTCAAAGAACTTTGTTTCTGATTTCTGATTCGGAAATTAGACGATGTCTAGTAATCCCAGACAATGTTATTACAGCTTGCTTTGGATTTATTGCTTCTCTCAAAGGCTTTGATATCAATCCATTTCTCAAACTCTTTGAAGCATGCGACTCCTTATCCAAACAACGATCTTATGACAAACAAAGTTTTTTGCATCCTAACGGGATGAATAACTAGTTAAACTTTTTCCTAAGCGGACGTATACTGAAGTGCCACTGTAACTAGATAAAAAAATATATCATAAAAAAAAAGATAAAAAATATAATCTATCTACATATCTAGATAAAAAAAATATATTTACTTCAGAATTCTAAGGGTTATTTATGTAGTTGAAGAATTGTAACAAACCTCGTTTGTTATCTTACTGCTAATTGGTTTTTTTTACAATTTCTTCAGTGTCATAAATTATTAGATATAAATTATTAAATCTGTCTTTTTTAATGAATCTAATTTCAGTTGTTTTCAGATTGGGGAGCGTGTAATATTTTAAGCAGGATTCAATGTAATCTTTAATTTTAAACTTGCTTATAATTTTGATGTACAAAATATTTAATTTTTTAAAATTATTATTCGAAAGAAATTTTTTTAATTATTGATAAAATTCTAATTTTATTTTCATGAACAAATTTTTAGATTGAAAAAAAAATTACTATTATTAAATTTAGAAAATTTAATTTGTACCAATTCGTGTTTGGAAATATTTCATAGAGGGTAATGAAAATTTTTATCCTAAAACCTGATGGTTTGTTAAAAATGAAAGGTTTAAATACAGAAATAATGTGTATTTTTTAAAAATTGAATTTTACAAGGAATTAGCAAATAACTAAAAATATTGTCTAATATAATAATATTGACCGGCATGTAATGCATTATTCAGAATGTAATTAATAGCTCTTAACTTAAGTTTTAAAAATATTAAAAAGTGGAGAAATTTCTCATGACTCGGCTTTTCTTTGTAATTAATCATTAAAAAGTTCTCAAGTCAGTTCTCTTTTTCTTATTTTCTTCTTTTTTACAATTTTTTGTTTCTTTAATAAATATCTTTTACACGATGTTACATTTACGATATAAAGCAACGAAAGTGAAGATATTTCTTTAAGATGAATTTAAAAATCAGAGGAACTTTGCACAAAAAGAAAAAAAAATGCAAGATTAATGAAATTTTATATAATCAACATATGAAAAAAATCCAAAATCCTGTATCTATTATTTACCTTAAGACCATGTATTGTTAAAATAAGAAACAGTGGCTTCACCTTCTTTTAACGCACTGATGTATAAAAATGCAGCAAAAAACGTTAAAAAAGTTGGCATAATGAAGGTGAAATTCCTGATTCCAAGATGTAGCGAAAAACCTAATACTTAGCTCCCAATTTTAAAACTTTTTCTAAGCTACATCTGTTGTGCACCAACTCCAATAATGCACGATTTTTCCAAGAATAAAAAGGGTGAATTTTTCTAGAATCATTTGCAGCGCTATTATGTGCAAGCTTTAATCCCGCTGTATCAACAATTTTTCAGTCAGCAATCCAGAATTCTTCCTTTTTAAATCTCTGCAGTTATTCTTTTTTAACTCTTGTCGGAGTTATGACAAAAATTGTATGGTAAGAAAACTTTTTTGACCGAATAATTTTTAAATAATTTCTGAAATTCTTTTTCGACGATAAACTATTATTTTATAATTTTTTTCAATACGATAAATAATAAAATAATTACAAAAGGTTTAATTTTGGATAAATGGATGATTATTGAATTTAAATCGTGTTAAAAACATTTTCAATGACTGTTATAATGTTAGAAGTCAAACTGTTATTTTGAAATACTGTTAGATTGAAATACTAACTATATCAAAATATCTAGTTTATTGAGTAAATACTGTTTAAATATTTTTATCGGATTTTGTTAAACGTAAATCCTTAAATAATTTTAAAGTAAATAAATAATAATTTTAAAAATTAAAATAAGTAATTAAATAAGATTAAAATAAATATTATATAGATATTAATCTTTATTTTTATTAATATATATTAATAAAGACTAAAATAAGTAATTAAATAATAATTTTAAAAACATTAAATAATTTTAAAGTGATTTTTAATAATTATGATAATTTTAAATTGAAATACTTCTTAAAAATATAAAAAATACTAATAATATAATAAATATACTTTAAATACTAAAAAATGTTTATAAAAGTATTCATGTCAAAATCATTTAACCTATTTAAATTAAGAATATTATTTTTATTGAATATAAATTACAAAAAGAAAAATATTAATACCGTTTAACATTGACTTTATAAATGAATTTTATTAATCAAGATACTATTTAAAAATTTATTTGATTAAAGAAATTTTTTAAATACTTTTTATGATATTCCTGGGTTAAAAATATTTGCTTTTATTATCCAGCTTAAATATTTAATTTTCAGTTTGCTTAACCTGTTATTAAAAAATGAAATAGATTTGGTATACCTTTTTTGGTAACTGAGAAAAAGGTTAGTAATTGTAAGGTTGGCATTTCGGCAACAACGAAGCAAAAGCTCGATAAATAGTTTTACAGACATGAATTGCCCATCATTTTTGGGCTATTCTATCAAAAGTGTATTATTTTCAGAGTGAAAATTTCCTATAATTAAATTTTATTTTCGAAATAATTGTTATTATATTATGAGACTTGCCATTTTTTGAGAGTTAAAATCAACAATGGTCCAACTGCATTTTATTTATTCTCCACAGATATGCCATATTTTTAATAACATCATTCATGCACGTGAGCTTTATGCTACTGTGAGTTTGCATATCAAGACAAAGACTAAAGGCAAAGTGCAATGCTAATTAATAATGCACAAGGAATTTATTAAAATTAAATATGAAAACATAAACATTTTCTTCTTATGCAGTAATATTAAGCTCACCAATATGATAATATAGAATTGATAATATATTTTAAGTACAAAAGTTGAAAAAAAAATTATGCATAATTTGTTGGTCTTTAATTTAAAAATCTTACCTCTGTGATTTTCCCTCACCTTCGTGTATTCAAATTTTAAGAACAAATATTATTATTGTTATAATTAACATCTGCTCATGTAATTAATTAAGCATTTATTTGATTGCTACTTTATTAACTTTTAATTTGTATTCACAGAGGTGAGAATTTATTGTACTAAGACGCTACTTACCATGTTCTAAAATCAAGGACAAGTTGAAAAAAAATTTATGGCAAATTAGCTTAACTTTTAATTTAGTTATAGTTAGATCAATAAATAATTAAATTTTTTTCCAACTAAATAAGTAATAAAACAATCTTCAGTGTAACATTGGACTTGAGGCATGGCAAGGAAGTGAGATTTCACTACTGTAACTGAGATATAAGAAAATATAAGTTACTATAAAAATGTATGGAGCACAACACATTTAAACTTCTTCATTGGAATATGGAAAACATAAGTTTAATAAGAATATTCATATTGAATATTAAGAAAATGCTTTGATCTGTAGTTGTACACTTTCTGTAGAAAGAACCTTAAATGATCTTCATTCCCCTTTTTCACAGTCTTTTTGCAAAAATAATTATACTTAAGTATAGAAATACTTACCTGATTATTTTGTAACAAGTATTAAGAAAACTGATTGAAATTACTTAGCTTTAAACTTAGTTGCAGTTATATCAATAACTATTTAACTACTTTTTACAATTAAATAAGTAATAAAGCAATCTTTGGAGTAACATTGGACGTGACATGGAGATGATATTTCTTTACTGTGATTGAGATACAAGAAGATATAAAGTAACTATAAAAGATTTTTGGGCACAATACATTTAGATATTTTTCATTAGAAATACAAAACATAAGTATATAAAAAAATATTGATATTAAATATAAAAAATGCTTTTGGACTGGAATTATACAATTTCTGTAGAATGACCCTTAAAGTATCTCCATTCTTCTTTTTTCGTAGTCTTTTTTGAAGAAATAATTATACTTAAGTATAGAAATACTTAGTTGACCATTTGTTAACAAAGTAACAAGAAAATTGATTGATTTTTGATTAGCAAACTTTTACGAGAGTTAGTAACCGAAATACGATTAAGAGAGCTTTTGATAGTTAAGACCATTACAATACCCAAACCAAATTCTATCTTTTCACCACCACATAAAATAGTTTAAAACCCTTTTCAGAAATCAATGAAACACCTTTTCCAGTTTCCCAAATCGATGTCTGACGTCGACCAATCAAACAAGCCGAAAAGGTACAAACTTATTGGAATCCAGAAGCAAATGAAAAGGCAGAACTCGATAATTCTTCAGTCGAACATTTTTAAACACGATCCATCCAGTTCACAATCCTCTCAACTCCACCCACGTGACAGAACACAGGTGATGGGCGGGAAAGAGGGGGGTGGAGGTGTGAAAGCAATTAGTAATCATGGGAAGGGAGGATGGAAATGGAACGAACAGATTTTCCAATCGGAACTTCAACACCTCGCTGCAATACCTTGCTGGTTAGAGATCATTCATTATTTGGAAGGGCGACTGTGTATTTTGCGCATTAGTTTCACAGTTATTGCATCAATAACCTCTGGTAATTTTAAACTGTTGGTGTAGGCGAGTGTGGGTATCAGTCACCATTCTGCACCAACGGAGAGCTTTCGGTTGCCGTTAATTTATCGGATAATGTGATATGCCGAATGTTGATTAATGTTTAACAGCTGTTTTTGTTCCTCTTGATTCTGGTATTAGAGAAAATTTAGTGAAGAAAAATAAATTTTTTTAAGGAATGTTCGTGACCTTTTTAAAATATAACTAGTTTTATAAAATAAATAAAAATCTTAAAAAATATTTATTTAATTTTTTTTTCACAATTCTTTTATTAATTCTTATGGTATTCATAAAGTTTATTGTTGAAAGAAGTATTTGACAACTAATGGTGTTTTATTAATAATTTTTAGTCCTAATTTATGAAAAAAAATTTTTTTACTGAGGCATAAGTGATATAAGACTAATTTAATAAAAGATTATGTATTATTTTTATCTTTAAATCTTTGTATTTTTACAGAGAATCAATTTATTATAGTGTACAAATCACATATATGTCATTTACCAATAGTGAACAACCCTACAATAACTATAATGTAGAAATATATATAAGTTATTTGCTTTGTCCTGTCACCATTGAAAGACAATGTAATAAGCTGCGTGTTTAGTGTGAATCTCTAGGTCTTACTGTAATTTATTTTTTGTTAAAAATATTATACTATTTTTATATCATTTCTGTATATATATATATATATATATATATATATATAACTATAAGAGTTATTTGCAATGTCTTTTTCTCTTGTATAGCTTAAATATGAGAGAATAGAATACATTATTCAAATCAAAGTTTGGTCAGTGAGCTTCATCTATATCACTATTTCAAAAATTCTCAATAAACGGGATTTATTAGCATTAGTATAATCAGCCATAACACCATAATGTACATTATAAAGATTTAAAATTTTCAATAAGCTTCTTTTTCTGGATTAATTTGTGAGAATTTTTGGATATCCATATGTATAATTTATTTTCGTCAAATATATATATACATATATATGAAATATATATATATATATACATATATATGAAATATATATATATATATACATATATATGAAATATATATATATATATACATATATAGCCATATGCATAATTTATTTAGTCAAATATACATCATATATATATGTGTGTTTTTATATAGTTTATAACGTTCATTTTTTCAAACTCAACTCAACATCTTTTAAATCAAATTTATATTCTATTGTCATTTTCAATAAATATTTAATAATTATTTCATTTATTTCCATACTATTTAAAACTTCAATTAAATTAACCAAAACCAGGAGTGCTGTATTACTATTTTAAGGGAATATTGCCAATTAAGTGGTTTTCAAACACATTTCCCTATACATTAATCAAGGTAGAGTCATGCAGTAAAAAAAAAAAAAAACCCACCGTTTTCATTTTCCGCTCTACCAAAGCCCTACATCGCCGATCCCTACTCTAAAATAATGAAACCGTGAGTGAGAAGTCTGGTCTCTCGGCCGAGACGAACCGTTTTCCAAATTATGAAAACGTCTCACGCTCCCTTTAAGGTAGGAACCACGAAGAGGAAACGCAAAACCACTACCATCATCGCCACGCTGAAAACTTGACCTCTATTAGTTAATTCCTCTGTTAGTGAATAAAAAATAAATGACTCAAATAACTCAGGGACGTGAGGCACTTGACAAATGAGTGGTAATATACAAGAAAGCAGGAAGATATCGATGGATTGTAGGGGAAAAAAGTGCTGTAGAGCTATGATGAACGTGATCTCCTCCAAACCAGAATAATGCTGGTCCCACAATATTTTTATTGTGATTTTTTTTCAGTTTTTGTCGATGGTATGGCGTCAGGTTGATGGTCCCGTTACGCTTAACGGGTCAGGTGTAACGGAGAACCGCTGAGCGATGCTCTGGATCGTGGACTTTCAAAAGACTTTTTTTTTTTTATTCTTTTTTGCATGCATGTCTTTGTGTCAGATGGCAGGCCATTTGGTAAGCAAAGAGTGGATAAGAATATTTTATTGTACAATATTTAAAAATATGTGCTGTAGGTTCTTCCTTTTAATAATAAATATATTTAAAAATCATTATGGAATTAGTGTTTCCAAAAAAATGATGCCGTTAAATTATATAAGGAGTTTATGATTTTAAAAAAATTAGTTACATTTATTTATTCATTTGTTTTTAAAGGTAAAATCCATAGCTTGATAAAGTATTGTACAGCAAAATATCTTAATAATATTTGTGGGAAATAATTACTTAAATTGCATAGTCAAGTGACTATTTATTTATTATTATTATCATTTTTATTGAGAATTGTGTAAAATAATTGCTTAAATTGTAGGCTCAAGTTATTTATTTATTATTATTATCATTTTTTATAGAGGATTGTGTAAAATAATTACCTAAATTTTATGCTCAAGTAACTATTTATTTATTATTATTTTTATTCTTTATTGAGGATTTCATGCAAGTATTAAAAATATTTTTATAATATTACTATATTAAATTGTTTTTGTATTAACCCTGATGAAAATAATATTAAATTTCTTTGGATAATTTCTTTTATTAATGCATAATTTTTAACATTATGGACATTTTTTATTAATGGATAATTTTTAACATGATGCAAAATTTTTAACATGATGGATAATTTTTAATATGATGGATACTTTTTATTAATGGATGATTTGTAACATTATAGATAATTTTTAATTAATTAACATTATGGAGAATTTTTAATTAATTAACATTATGGAAATTTTTTAATTAATTAACATTATGGAGAATTTTTAATTAACATTATGGAGAATTTTTAATAAATTAACATTATGGAAAATTTTTAATTAATTAACATTATGGATAATTTTTAATTAATTAACATCATGGATAATTTTTAATTAATTAACATTATGGATAATTTTTAATTAATTAACATTATGGAGAATTTTCAATTAATTAACATTACGGAAAATTTTTGTCACGTGTAAATAAAAGATCCATTATTTTTTTTAAACATTTTGATACTCTGAACAAATATTTACAGATAATAAATTCTTTAATATACCAACTCAGTAACAATAAAAGACAAAAAAAAAACTGCTTTAAAATTCAAATTTATTTGGGTGACCTTTCTCCTCCTCTATGTGTGATGCAGCTCTTAAGAAGGAAAAAAAAAACCCACTGCTTTGTTCCCAGAAAAGTGTTCCCATTCCTCCAGAGTACCAGAAAGGAGGGAAAAGAGAGCTTTTGTCTGTAAAAGAACACGTTTTAGCCATCGGATGACCATTAAAAGAGCCATTAATAGGTGGATGAATCGAATTCTACAGCTTGTTCGAGGAATTCCATAGATAACCGCCGCCTTTTTGTGCACCAAAGAACTTCTTCGGTTGTTGTTTCTGTGCCGTGGGAATTACAGATGGATCTATTTTTAATGATGCGCATTTGTGTGCTTCCATTTTATTATTGTGTATTTGTTAGGTGCATTATGTGCTCTAGCGTTGCTGTAACTTACTCACGGAAAAAAATTAAAAGAATTGTTCTTTATATAACTTTTATTTTATTAAACTTTCTTTATTAATCCTGATATTTTATTGATTATAGTAAATTTGATTATGAAAGTTCTCTTAAATTTTTCTTTATAGAAAAATTTGAGCAATATATTTTTAGTAATATATTATTAGTATAATAATAAAACTTGAAAAAGAAATAACAAAATAATAAATAACTTTTCTTTTATCAACTATAATCAATAAAATATCATTAATATAGAATCATGATAGTTTATTGAATATATTAAATTTTAGTATGAAAATTCTCGTAAGTTATTTCTTTATGGAAATATATTTAAGCAATAAATTTTTAATTATATATTATTAGTATAATAATAAAACTGAAAAAAAAAAAAACTAAATTTTGTTATATTTGATAAATTTTGTTATATATAAATTTATTATATTTGTGTTTTTTAAAGAAAGACTAACTTCATTTCATTAATTCATGCAATGAAATTAGTTTTTCTTTAAAAACACCCACAATTAGAATAACATCTGATATGGTTAGATTTCATTTACCACTATTATATTATATGGAAAAAATCAACCTTATGTACACACTAAATAAGCAAAACCCCCGAAATAATTTTGTTTGATGCAAAAATAAATCGTAGACGTGTTGAATGGGCAAATCTAGTATTACACTAGAGGGCAAATGGCAAATGAAATCAAATTATCACAGACGTTATTATATTTTTGGCGCTTTTTAAAGACTAACTTAATTGCTTTAATTCATGCTATGAAGTTAGTTTTCCTTTAAAAACACCCACAATTATAATAACATCTAATATGGTTAGATTTCCTTAACCACTATTATATTATACGGAAAAAGTCAAAATATTCTTGCGAAGATACACCATTGAAATTCCTTCCAGAAACTGCCTAAAACAACTTTGTGTAAACACTAAATAAGTAAAATAACCGAAATAATTTTGTTTTACGGAAAAATAAACCATAGACATGATGAATGGGCAAATCTAGTATCACGTTATAATTAATGGAATGCAGTGAGTTTTTCTTTTACAAAAACACCACAATTGCAATAACATCTAAGATGGTTAGATTTCATTTTCCACTATTGTATTACATGGAAAAAGTCAAAAGATTCTTGCAAAGGTACACCATTGAAATTATTTCCAGAAATTGCCAAAATCAACTTTTATGTAAACACTAAATAAATAAAAAATAAATAAATAAATTGAAATATTAAATAAATAAATAAAACCTCCAAAATAATTTTGCTTTATGGAAAAATAAACAGTAGACGTGTTGCATGGGTAAATCTAGTATTACGCTAGAATTAATGCAATGCAGTGATCCTTTCTTTAAAAAGGCACCACAATTACAATAGCATCTTAGATAGTTAAATTACATTTGCCACTGTTACATTACATGGAAAAACTGAAAATAATCTTACGAACGTTCACCATTAAAATTCCTTCCAGAAGAATATTAAAACTGTCAAATTCAACCTTATGTAAACACTAAATGTGTAAAACCCCTGAAATAATTTTGTTTTATGGAAAAATAAACCGTAGACTTGTTGAATGGGTGAATCTAATATCACGTTATAATTAATGGAATGCAATGAATTTTTCTTTTAAAAAACACTGCAATTATAACATCTAAGAGGATTAGATTTCATTTGCCTTTATTACATTAAATGGTAAAAATCAAAATATTCTTGCGAAGCTACATCATTGAAATTCCTTCCAGAAACTACCAAAATTAACCTTATGTAAACACTAAACAAGTAAAACTTCCGAAATAATTTTGTTGCATGGAAAACTAAACCGTACACGTGTTGAATAGTTAAATCTAGTATTAAGCTAGAAGGAAAATGGCAAAGAAAATCAAACTATCACAGATTTATTATATTTGTGGTGTTTTTTATAGAAAGATTAACTTCAGTGCTTTAATTCATGCAATGACGTTAGTTTTTCTTTAAAAACACCCCCAATTATAATAACATCTAATATGGTTAGATTTCATTTACCACTATTATATTACATAGAAAAAGTCAAAAGATTCTTGCGAAAATACACCATTAAAATTCTTTCCAGAAATTGTCAAAATCAACTCTTATGTAAACACTAAATGAGTAAATACCTTAAAATAATTTAGTTTTATGGAAAAATAAACCATATACGTGTTGAATGGGCAAATCTAGTATTACTGGGGAATTAATGCAATGTAGTGATCCTCTCTTTTAAAAGGCACCACAATTATAATAACATCTCAGATAGTTAGATTTCATTTGTCACTATTACATCACATGGAAAAAATGAAAATAATTTTACGAACGTTCGCCATTGAAATTCCTTCCAGAAATTGCCAAAATCAACTTTATGTAAACACTAAACAAGTAAAACCCTTAAAATAAGTTCGTTTTATAGAAAAATAAACCGTAGACGTGTTGAATGGGTAAATCTAGCATTACTCTGGAATTAATGCAATGCAATTTCGGCTGGAGAAAGCACTCCCGACCTTCCTCTGGCGAGCATCTTCCGATATCTTCTTCCGTTCCAAGAAGGAATGTCCTTCCGAGTGCAGGAGGAAGAAACTCCGCGGATATCGATTATTGATCATCGATTTGAAAAGTCTTTATCCCAGAATTATTACGACTTTATCGAAGTTTCGCCATCCTTTAAAATGAGATCGTTAGCCCCAACTGCGGAGCGCTGGGTAATGCTCAGCTATTAAAGTTTACTGGACCCGCCATAAATTCACCCTAATAATTGCGGGTTTGGGTTGGTTTTTGGGCATTCCAGACCCTAATCATTGTATACTCTCCCTGCCGTCGTAAGTCGAGCCTCCTTCTTGCCGTAAGAAATGAAATTTTAATGTTTTTGCGGGGGAGGAGGCAGAAATAGAGGCTGTTTTCGTTGAGCATATTGAATAAGCTGATGGCATTATTTTGAAAGTTGTAATGAATTCACATGATTTGCTTATGTTGAGAGATTATGCCTATAATGAAAGAAATTGGATTTTTATATTATTATTATTGACACAAAATATTATTAAAAAATATGTTTAAATTGATATTAATTTAATGTTTGACTGGAGAAATGTTTGCCAAAATAGGCATTCAACATATTGAATATGCTACGGGGCGTGATGTCATTATGTCCCATATTTTGCTTGTTCAGAGTGATTATGCCTATAATAAAAGAAATTGAATTTTAATATTACTATTGACGCAAAATAATATTTAAAAATATGTTTAAATTAATATTAATTTAATGTTCTGAGGGATAGATTGCCGAAATAAATGTTCAACATATTGAATATGCTCCGTGGCATTATGTAAAAAAGTACATGTTTTGCTTGTTCAGGGGTGATTATGTAGATAATGAAAGAAATTGAATTTTCATATTATTATTGACACAAAATATTATTAAAAAATGTTTAAATTGATATTAATTTAATGTTTGGTTAGAGAATTTGCCAAAATAGACGTTCAATATATTGAATATGCTACGTGGCATTATATCATTATGTCCCATATTTTGCTTGTTCAGAGTGATTATGTTTATAATAAAAGAAATTGTATTATTATTTACACAAAATATTATTTAAAAATATTTAAATGGATATTAGTTTAATGTTCTGAGGGATAGGTTGCCGAAATAAATGTTCAACATATTGAATATGCTCCGTTGCATTATGTTAAAAAGTGTAAATACTTCCCATATTTCCTTGTTCAGAATGATTATGCATATAATAAAAGAAATGGAATTTTTATATTTTTATTATTGACGTAAAGCATCATTAAAAACTCTTTTGTCAGACTTTCTATTAATTGTAACATAACCAAATGAATTTACTAGATATTTATTTATTTATCTTTTCTTTCAATGGCGTTTACTGCTAATATAAAATCAATCAAGAGGAAAAATTGACACTCAAAAGAATAAAGTGCTGGGAAAAAAATAAAAGAGATGTAATAAGAAATAATTATTAAAAATTGTCAGTGGCTTGCTTCTGTTAATATTGTACAGCTTCAGTATAAACAAGATGATACAATATAAGAAGATGGCACTATTTTTATTTTACTGAGAAAAAAACAAAATGTTCAATTTTTAATGACATTATTATTAAATGCGTACATGAAACATAATTTGTAGTGAATATTCTCTCGAACTCATAACTGTAAACTCATAAATAAAACAGGCAATATCTGTCCTATATTCGCAAGAATATTATTTCAAATTTTAATTTTTTCTCATCATTTCGACAGTTAATTTTTCAATATATGGATGCTCAAATAATGTATTTTAATGAAGACAATGAATTCATATTGTATTTGTATACTTATTTTAAGAGGTGCTATTTTATTTGTGTTTTTTTAGTTAAATAGTATTAAAGTCTTTGTTTCATGCGTCATTGATACATTTTTTGTTTCATGTATCACTGATACATTTTTTGTTTCATGCATCAATGATACATTTTTTGTTTCATTCATCATTGATACAATTTTGTTTCCTGTATCATTGATACATTTTTTTACTATTACATTTTAGTTCATGTACTGTTGATATCTTTAAACATAACTCTAGATGTCAGAGGATATGCCAGCCTCTAGATGCACGCCAGATATTACTACCATCAACTTCCATCGTCTTCATGTAATTAATGTTTCCCACATATAGATGTATTAAATAATGCATCCTGTATCATTGATGCATTTTTTTTCATGTATCATTGATACATCTTTTTTTTCATGTACCATTGTTATCTTTAAACGTAATCCTAGATGCATAGCACCCAAGATATCACTTCCCTCACCTTCCATCGTCTTCATGTAATTGGTTCCCATATAGAGATGTATTAAATAATGCATCATGCGTAATCGATGCATTTTTTATTTTATGCATCATTGATGCATTTTTTGATTCATGTATCATTGATACATTTTTTGATTCATGTATCATTGATACATTTTTTATTTCATGTACCATTGTTATCTTTAAACATAATCCTAGATGCATAGCCCCCAGATATCGCTCTCCTCAATTTCCATCGTCTTCATATAATTGGTTCCCATATAGAGATGTATTAAATAATGCATCATGCATAATCGATGCATTTTTTATTTTATGCATCATTGATGCATTTTTTGTTTCATGTATCATTGATACATTTTTTGATTCATGTATCATTGATACATTTTTTATTTCATGTACCATTGTTATCTTTAAACATAATCCTAGATGCATAGCCCCCCAGATATCGCTCTCCTCAATTTCCATCGTCTTCATATAATTGGTTCCCATATAGAGATGTATTAAATAATGCATCATGCATAATCGATGCATTTTTTATTTTATGCATCATTGATCATTTTTTGTTTCATGTATCATTGATACATTTTTTGATTCATGTATCATTGATACATTTTTTATTTCATGTACCATTGTTATCTTTAAACATAATCCTAGATGATAGCCCCCAGATATTTCAATTTCCATCGTCTTCATATAATTGGTTCATATAGAGATGTATTAAATTTCATGCATAATCGATGCATTTTTTATTTTATGCATCATTGATACATTTTTTGTTTCATGTATCATTGATACATTTTTTGATTCATGTATCATTGATACATTTTTTATTTCATGTACCATTGTTATCTTTAAACATAATCCTAGATGCATAGCCCCCCAGATATCGCTCTCCTCAATTTCCATCGTCTTCATATAATTGGTTCCCATATAGAGATGTATTAAATAATGCATCATGCATAATCGATGCATTTTTTATTTTATGCATCATTGATTTTTTGTTTCATGTATCATTGATACATTTTGATTCATGTATCATTGATACATTTTTTGATTCATGTATCATTGATACATTTTTTATTTCATGTACCATTGTTATCTTTAAACATAATCCTAGATGCATAGCCCCCCAGATATCGCTCTCCTCAATTTCCATCGTCTTCATATAATTGGTTCCCATATAGAGATGTATTAAATAATGCATCATGCATAATCGATGCATTTTTTATTTTATGCATCATTGATGCATTTTTTTGATTCATGTATCATTGATACATTTTTTGATTCATGTATCATTGATACATTTTTTATTTCATGTACCATTGTTATCTTTAAACATAATCCTAGATGCATAGCCCCCCAGATATCGCTCTCCTCAATTTCCATCGTCTTCATATAATTGGTTCCCATATAGAGATGTATTAAATAATGCATCATGCATAATCGATGCATTTTTTATTTTATGCATCATTGATACATTTTTTGTTTCATGTATCATTGATACATTTTTTGATTCATGTATCATTGATACATTTTTTGATTCATGTATCATTGATACATTTTTTATTTCATGTACCATTGTTATCTTTAAACATAATCCTAGATGCATAGCCCCCAGATATCGCTCTCCTCAATTTCCATCGTCTTCATATAATTGGTTCCCATATAGAGATGTATTAAATAATGCATCATGCATAATCGATGCATTTTTTATTTTATGCATCATTGATGCATTTTTTGATTCATGTATCATTGATACATTTTTTGATTCATGTATCATTGATACATTTTTTATTTCATGTACCATTGTTATCTTTAAACATAATCCTAGATGCATAGCCCCCAGATATCGCTCTCCCTCAATTTCCATCGTCTTCATATAATTGGTTCCCATATAGAGATGTATTAAATAATGCATCATGCATAATCGATGCATTTTTTATTTTATGCATCATTGATACATTTTTTGTTTCATGTATCATTGATACATTTTTTGATTCATGTATCATTGATACATTTTTTATTTCATGTACCATTGTTATCTTTAAACATAATCCTAGATGCATAGCCCCCAGATATCGCTCTCCTCAATTTCCATCGTCTTCATATAATTGGTTCCCATATAGAGATGTATTAAATAATGCATCATGCATAATCGATGCATTTTATTTTATGCATCATTTTTTGTTTCATGTATCATTGATACATTTTTTGTTTCATGTATCATTGATACATTTTTTGATTCATGTATCATTGATACATTTTTTATTTCATGTACCATTGTTATCTTTAAACATAATCCTAGATGCATAGGCCCCCAGATATCGCTCTCCTCAATTTCCATCGTCTTCATATAATTGGTTCCCATATAGAGATGTATTAAATAATGCATCATGCATCATTGATGCATTTTTTGATTCATGTATCATTGATACATTTTTTGTTTCATGTATCATTGATACATTTTTTACTGTTACATTTTATTTCATGCATCATTGATATCATTAAAAATAACCTGGATACATCGCACACCGTACATCATTCCCTAAATTTCCTTCACATCTTTACGTAATTAATGGTAGAGATGTATTAAATCATGTATCATGTAAAATTAAATTATAGTTAAATGAGGCAAAATATTAACCAACATACATATGTGCCATTTTGTAATAATTTTTACTTATCTATTTTTTTATTTGTCTTCGTAATAAATTTTTGAAATTTCGAAGGAAAGTAGTGGATACCCTGTATAATTTGTGGTTAGCAAATTAATATAATATAAGGAAGATATAGCTTTAGAAAATGCATACTATTTTAAAAACTAAATTGACTTTTAATTAGTTTTATTTTGTAAAAAAATAATTATAAAATGCAATACACTGGCCTCCAAAACTTAAGGAACAACCAGTTTTTTGCGCCTACTTTGCAAGTGAATGAATGTAGAAACACCAAATTTGCGTGACATGTGCACAAAACAGTTATGTATTGACTGCAACATAGAAGTTTACATAAGAAAAACACAAAAAGGATTTACAACAAAAAAAGTCCCTTATTGGAAAAATAATAATCACAATTTTATGTGGTAAAATATCATAGAAACGTAACAAAAAGGAATTTTAATAAGGGATATGCCCATCCCTAGCTTGAATGCATTGGCTGCATCAACTTTCCATGCTTTCAATTAAGTTGTCGGTTACCGAAATGGGTAGCGAAAACCAGACACGGAGTAAGCTTTGTTCCAGCTCTCCTAAAGACCTTGGAGGAGGACTAAAAGCAGCAACTTGTCTACTAAGATAGTCCCAAAGATGCTCTATCGGATTCAAGTCTGAAGATCGATATGGCAATTCCATTCGCTCCAAACCAAGACCCTCAAGATATTCCTCAACAACTACAGCTCGGTGAGGTCGTGCATTATCATCCATCAGAATGAAAAAAATGCCATTTGTACCGGCATATGGGCGGACATATGGATCAAGGATCTCATTCCAATATCTCAAACCAGTCACAGTTCCTCCCTGGAACACATGCAGATTAGTGTGACCACCGAGTGAGATCCCTTCCCAAACCATTATTCCATCACCTCGGTAACTGTGTCTTTCAACAGTGTTGGATTAATGGTGTCTGGTGCTTTTCCCTCCAGATCAGCAGACGTCTGGACTTGTCTGTAAAGAGTACAGGAGCCCATATCTGTCTGGTCCAGGAAACGTGTTCTCTTGCCCAAGATAAGCGGGACCTTCTCTGTCGTCCGTTGAGGGGGACACACATAACTGGTCGCCTTGCATAGAGACCTGAAATGTGAAGACGTCTTCACACCGTACTAGTGGATGTTCTTCTCTGATGGTACAGAGAGGTCTGCAACAAGTTGAGGCACATAAATGCTTCTTCTCCTTCGGGGCAAAAGAGCTATAAAACGGTCTTCTGCAGGCATTGTAGCTCGTGGTCGACCTGGAGCATGCCTTCTGGACACAGAAGCTTCGGTTTGATATTGATTCCAGAGACGGTGGACCACACTGCGAGGCACAATAAGACGCCTAGCAGCATCAGCCTGGGACAACCGCATTTCCATCCATCCGACAGACCGCCATCTTAACGAATCGGGCAAACGGCTCCTCTCAGACATTGCGGGACCCCACTGCCTATTGTCAACGAATCTGATAACAAAAGTTGTAAATCAACAAAAGTTACACGTGTAATTACGAAAGCCTGATATTTGCATATTTTCTGTCTTTCATATATACCTGTTCTTTTTTATAAAAAAAAGTGACAGCTATCGTTTTTGCATACATTTACATAAAGTTCGTTTTTATCATTTATATGAACTATAAATTTTATTTTTACTGTCATTTTTTTATGGTGAGCTTCGAAAAACATATTGTTCCTTAACTTTTGGAGGCTAGTATAATAACTAATAACTTCCTTTTTAAATTGCATAATAATAATATTATTTATAAATTAAAAACGAAATTTACTTTAAAGCATATCAAATGCTAAATAACTCAAATTAAATATGATATAGACAATTTTTTAAAAAATAAGATTTTAAAAGGCAACATATAACTTAATATTTAGTAAGTTCTTCATATTTTCTTTTCTTATTCATAACTTTATTGATGGGTATATTTGCCAAGCATGTATGGGAAATAAATTTCCCAATGCATTCCATTAAAAAATTATTTTAGTTTACTTTAAGTAAGAAATATATCACTGGTAACCATTAACTGTGGAAAAACTTTTATAAGAACACAAGGAAATCTTTTAATTAAAGTCATCAATTTACTTAAATCGAAGCTAAATTTTTAAAATTCTAGTCGTATTCTGTAACATCAGGAACAAATTTTCAATAAATAATTAAGACAAATCTTTGTAAATCTTTGTATTACCATTAACAATTCATAAAAATCAAACTAAAACTGTAAAAATTAAAAAAAATTCTCTCCAAAAATTCTCTTTGTGTTCTGGAACATGATGGAACATGAATTTCACTTTTGAATGTCGAACACAAAAGGAACAAAACAAAGGCATCTTTTGCCACATCCTGCTGCAACTCCTCTGACGTGACCTATCCGGCGAAGGGGCGGTCCCGGGGGGTGAGGGGCGGGGGTGGAAAAGAGATGACGAGGACGAATCTCAGAAGCATTTGTTAAGGATGCATCTCAACTTGGCTCTCTCCTCGAAATCCATTTCCGGCCGTGTTTGGTTGCATGGCGTCACTTCCGGGAACCCAGGGAGTCACGTGACATCCTTCTCTCCAGATAGCGATAAAGGAATGCTTATGGGGGAGTGGAAATGAGAAACACCCTCTCGTCAGGAAAGCGGGGTGGTGGGGATTTATTTCAATAAACTTGGAGAAATAATCGGATTCAATGAGGCAGAAGACATATTTTGTCAGTGTGGAATACATTAAAACTCGATGCACATAAGTACTAGAAAGAATAGTTCAGTACTAGAAAAAACACTAGATCTCGTGACTTACATTAGCCTTATTTTACAAAATGCATTTTTTTTTGTCACAGTCATGCAGGAAAAATCATTATCACTTCCTATCTCCAAATGTTTGGTTTTATTACTCCTGCAATAAATTAAATATTAGTTTTTAGAAAGCTATTTTGATTTTAATATACATTTATATATATGAATAGATAATAAGAAACTATTCATTGAATAGGTAAAAACATTAAAATTAATATTCATTTATTGCCTAAAAATATTTTAACAAGCTTGTTCAAAAACATTAATACAATCATTAAACATTAAAGAATAATGCTATCAAAAACATAAATAATACATAATATATAAAAACAAGTATAATAAACTATATATTATTAGGCTTAATTTTTTGTATTAAAAATTGTTTTAATTAAATATTTAAAGGGCTTACTTTAAATGTTTTGTTCATTTTTTAAATTGTTGTGTTTGCTGTGATACAAAATGTTTTGGTTTGTGTCACAGAGAAGAGCGATACACACTATAATTAATTTACAAAAAAATTCCATTTAAAATATTTGAACTTATTTTATAGTTTCATAGCCAATACTTATTTCAGATATTATTGGCATCACAAAAACCTTCTACTATTATCGTGCTTTATTTTTCTTATTGTAGCCTGTGTTTTCCTTTATAAATAATGAGAATAATTATTTAAAAACAAAAAAAATATTTCACTTTACGAAGATTGAAATTTGGAGCAGACATCGCTTCTACCAGTGTAATACTCGTTCTACATCTCCCATCCTCTACCTTGATAACAATAATTACGACAACCTTCACCAAAGAAAGAACACCGATGTTACACTTTACTAGTCAAAGAGGTGATATATTACACTTACTATTACCTGTAAGAGGACATTTTTCCAATAGAAGATAATTACACGTCACATTGATACATTTCTTCAACATGTATATAGTATATATATTGTTGTCACGATGTGCTTCATCGTGAAGATATAAATAAACTTGCGGATTCCTTGCCTCAACACTAATTATTTCACTAATTGTATTCTGCATTAAGAAGATTCGATATGCAAAGTATTATAAACTTATTTAATTTTCGCATCTAAGCCTATTTATTTATTTATTTTATTAAATAAGAGATATAATATACAAATATCTGTATCTGAATTACGATATGCTTGAGGTATAGTTTACGAATCATGTTTATGTTAAGAAATTTATACTAGATTTCAGGTCCAAACCTTTCAGAGGTCATATGACATTCCGTGTCATAGTTCTAATAAGGAATAAAAGTTCATTCCCGTTGGATATGTGTCTGTGTTCCCTAATTTTTTTCCTCCAACTAAATATATCTTATTTCAGAAAGAACCAGTTCTTCGTCCAGTGGTAGGGTCTGGACATTGGCCAAATCGTCACCCCCTCCCCCCTACAAAATTAACTCCACTGCTGTAGTGTCGCGTGACATGTTAAATCTGGGCTGTCTTTTTCCGAAAGAAAATGTGTTATTAACTTTCTTGGAGAGTTTATTTTAGGGCAAACTAATTTTCGGACTTCCTTCAACCCTGGAAATTGCCCTCTCTCTGTGTATGTGCATGTGGCGGTTCAGAATTGCCAGCAAAAAATTATGGTGTGTCTGCTTTTATTACGCTGTTTATTACATCGAAACGCAGAAAGGTCAAGCTGTACATGAATATTCAATTTGGTTTATGTGCTTTAAAGGTCACTTGAACATCAGACATTGTGTTATTTTAGATGAACCTAACAATCCATGTTTAAAAATAATTTTCATTAAAATATGCATTTCAAATTATACACATTAACCAGACATAAATAGTGATATACAGACATACGTAATGAATTAGATTGCATATAATAATATAGATATAAATAGCATGATATAATATATAGGCATGCGTAATTATTTAGAATGCATATAATTTTCTAGATATAAATAGCATTAATAATATAATACAGAAATACGTAATGACCTAGAATACGTATAATTATCCAGATATAAATATAGAAAATTTTTCAAAATGACCGTAGAGCGACAAATCGAACCTCAAATTGATCTCGCTATGTAGTTCTTTCAACTGGTAAAGAACTACGTAGCCCTAGATACAGGGGGTAAAGTAAAGTAGATCTATTTTAACATTGTTGCTTACAATAATAGTATAATATCAACTTTCCTACGTTGTTTAGATTCCAGAAAACTTATCTCTTCAAATAGATCTCTAGACTACATTTTATGACTTTCAAAATTCAACCTAGTACACTAGACCGTTTTCTTTACCAATCAAAAGGCCAATAAGAGGAACGAATATAACGTAAAAATGACACAATAACATGACCCTACCATAATAGATCTTTCAACCAGTAAGGTATAGAATACTGATTACTATCAACTTTCACATTTTCTTTAGTTTCCAGAAGACTTATCTCCTCAAATTGATCTCCAGACTTCATTTTATGATCCATTTCAAAATTCAAATCAGCACACTAGACAATTACTCATAGGATCCTTTATCAATCAATATGCCAATAAGAGGGTCGAGTATAGCGTGGAAATTACCTAATAATAAAGTTCTACCAAAGTATATCTTCCAAGGTATATAATACTGGTTAATCTCGAGTAAGGTATAGAATTACTTCGGTAACTTACTTCGGGTAAGGTATAGAATACTGGTTGATATCAACTTTCATATTTTCTTCAGTTTCCGGGAGACTTATCTCTTCAAATTGATCTCTAGACTTATGATCCATTTCAAAATTCAACTCAGCTCACTAGTCCGTTACTCAAAGAATCATTTATTAATCATTAAGAAGAACAAATATAACGTAAAAATTACACGATAATATGACCCTACCAGAGTAGATCTTTCACCTGGTAAGGTACGACATAGCTCTAGATGCAGGGATGAGGCGTGGAGTAAAGTAGATCTATTTTAATATTGTTACTTTCAATAGTAGTATAATATCAACTTTCATATTTTCTTCAGTTTCCAGAAGACATATTTTCTCAAAGTGATCTCTAGTCTTCATTTTATGACCCATTTCAAAATTCAACTTATACTAGACCGTTACTCATAGAATCCTTTACCAATAAAGAGGCCAATAAGAGGAACGATTATAACTTGAAAATTACACAATAATATTATCCTATCATAGTAGAATTTTCAACTGATAAGGTACTACATAGCCCTAGATAGAGACATGAGGCCTAGGGTAAAGTAAAGTAGATCTATTTTAACATTGTTGCTTTCAATAATAATATAATATCAACTTTCAGAAGATTTAACTCCTAAAATTGATTTCTGGACTTCATGTTATGTCCCAATTCGAAGATTGACTCATCACACTAGACCGTTATTCATTGAAGCCTTTATAAATCAAGAAGCGAATAAGGGGAATGAATATAACGTGAAAATTAAACAGTTATATGACCCTATCATAGTAGATATTTCAACTCATAGTATATAGTCCTAAATGCAGGAATGAGGCACGGAGAAAAATAAAGTAAACTAGATCTATTTTAACATTGTTGCTTTCATTAATACATAATATAAACTTTCAGGTTTTCTTTAGTTTAATGGAGACTTATCTCTTCAAATTGATCTCCAGACTTCATTTCATGACCCATTTCAAAATTCAGCTCAGAACCTTTGCTAGACCTTTACTTTACCAATCATGAGGCCAACGAGGGTGAAGATTAATTACTATGGAACTGTTTGATGAACACAAAGCGCAGAGTAAAACAATAATCTGATCCTCGGCGCATGCCACGCTGTGTCCTCCAGATTATGAAAATGGAAAGGCCGCATCTCATTTAAAACCGGTGGCTGTCATGGAAAGGTCTCTAGATAAGCACCTTGCAGATGCATGGCCGGCATGCAAATTCGCCTAAAGGTGAATCTTCGGGTGTCCGAAGTCTGGTCTTTTATTAATTTAGGCCTGCAGATTAGCGAAAGAGAGTTTGAGAACCACAGGTGGAAACAGAGGCGGAAATTCCCTGACCCCTAACGAGCACCGAGCTGGCGTTGAGTTGAGGTATGATGGTCATATTCATACTTTCGTGCGCTGAATTGCCAAGTAGCACTCACTGCTTTGCAATTTCGGATTCAGTTTAAAGAGATGCATGGCAGGTAGAGGGAAGTTCGAAAGGACAAAGTTCAGGAATAAATGCTCCAATAAATTCCCCTGAGAGGAATTTTAATGCCAGATAGCACGAATAAGGCTTTTTAAGCGTTGAAATATGTATCAACTGCATACCCCCAGTCTGATGCATTATGATTATAGTTTGTATCTTGAAAAAGTGTGTTGATGTTTTCTATAGTAAAAAAGAATAGCGATAGTTAATTATTTTTAAAATTATACCTAATGTATACTATTTGACAAAATATAATAATTGCTCTTTGTATAAATTTATTATATATAGGACAATTACATCTCATATATAATTAATTTAGGGAAATATTATAATTACCTTCAATTTATGATATACATTATATAAGATAATCATTAAAATTTAAGGAATCCACAAAATGCAACGTAAAAGAAATAGATAGTTAATAATACATATATAATACTAAGAGGATAATTATATAACAATATTCTATTGCGATATGTGTTATTTACCTTTAAAGTTTTACCTATTATATAGAAAATTCAGGGGACCTGATGGTCGAGTGGCTAGCGCTCTAGCCCTTGGTATCACGGGTATCGGGCTCGAGTCCCAGTGCCATTGATGCTTGTGGTGATTCGGAATCCACTTTAAACTTTAGGTTCCCGTCTAATACGGTTGTTGAGCTTTGGGCCTTAGGCTGACAACCCTACCCTGTCGAGTAAAAAAGAAAAACGGCTCCTGTCTCGTTATCTGCCAGTAGGCAGGCGGCCTTGCGGCTGTATTCTGTCAAAAATATTTAAAAGATTATTACGATTGTAAGAAGCCTATCAAAATTTCTATTTTATATTTGCAGTTTCAGTGAGGGCTTTAATGACTGAGTGACTATCGCCCTGTCGCTCGGTGCCACAGGCTCGGAATCCACTTTAGCTATAGGTTCTGGTCTAATAAGACCGTTGGAAGTAGGGATGACAACCATACCCTGTAAAAAAGAAACCATCTGTCTAGAAATTGGCGAGTAGGTAGTCTGCATTGGTCCCTGTTGGGCCAATGATGATGGTATATATATATATACTGTAGTGGTTCAGAATGCACTTTAAGCTGTAGGTTCTGGTCTAATAAGACCATTGGGATTAGGGCTGACAACCCTACAGCGTAAAAAAGAAAACATATTCTATACATAAATTTTTACATAGCTAGACTGCCTTGACTAAAGGTACTGTACGGTTGTGAGTTTCTTTAGCACATCATTGTTTCAAAAAATGATTTATATTTTTTTTATGAGAATTAAGAGAACAGCTCAGCATTTAATCATAATGATAAACATTTATGTCTAAAACAGTTTATATCTAAATTAAATTGTTTGAATTTCATAAGAAAAAACGAAACAGAATGAAAATTTTTTGAAGGAATATCACCACATCTCCGGTTAAATCTCTCTGCAAAAAGTAGTAGGGAAGTTGGGAGTTTGATAAGCACCGCAATCGAGCCCTTTTTCCCTCGTAATCCCTTTCCTCAACCCCCCTCCTCCCCTGAAAGGAGAGTGCGAACATCCCCTACTCAACAGGATCGAAATAAACGATCACTATTTGCGAAATAAAATAAAACAATGAACAAAAATTCGGGCGGACTTTAAAACTAAAGGAAGAATCAGTTGAAAAGAACTCCCTGAAAACAATGATATAAAAGACACAGGAGAATAACGAAAAAGAAGAAAAGAAGAAAAGAAAGAACACAAGAGAAGGTTTGATTCTTTCTCACTATTTCCCCAAGTTCTTATTTTTGTATTCGAACGCAGGAGCTGAAAGATTTTCACTGTAACCGTCCATCGCTCAGAAACCCCCGCGCATTAGCTAGTGACAGGGAAGCTCGGAATCCTCCTTTACGAGTTAGTAGCTCTCTTTTTTTTCTTGGGGGTGGGCCGTAAGTGAGGGGGTCGAACCAAGAAAAAAGGAAGGGGGTAGACTTACTAACAGGGCTCGATTGACAGATGGAAAAATCTTTTTCAGTCCAAGCCTTTAGTCTTCATTCCGGCTGCCACTAGGAATAGTCAATCACCATTCGGAAAAAGGTTCCTTTTCATTTAATTTCGAACGTGGGGCCTTTACTTATCCTCCGCTGGGCTTACTTAGCTCTATTTCGGAAAGGCCAAAGGGGTCGGGGAAGTTTTTACCGAATGGTTTTATTTATTAAACGTAATATGGAAAGCGTGTTGATTTTCTGGGGGATTAGTTCTCTAGTTTAAATTGATTATTTCTGTTTCATGGAATGTTAAGGAGGAAAACCCATTTCTGCCGGCAAACAACTATTTTTTTGATAAGTAAACAAACATTTTCTTTTATTTCTAATTCGTTTGCAAATTAAACTCGTCACAAATAAACTTTGTTGAAAGAGAAACGCTAGAGCTTTTATAGATAATTCGTTATGCTTTTGATATCAAGCATCTGGTATTTAAAGTGCGACACTTTTTTACTATACTTGATAAACTTGTCAGTTAAATATATTAAGACCTTCCTGTCAACGCTTTAAAAGATTTAATTGAATTTAGTTTAAAATGGGTACTATCCTAGTTTTTTTATCTTTGTTTTGCTTTGGAAATTTTTTATCAGATTGTCTAACATAATATGGAAAGCAAGCCCATTTTCTGCAAAATTTAAAGGTTTGGTTTGTCGCTCTATGGTTATCTTGGGCACACTTTAGGCTAAACAGACCGGGATATACAGTTTAAAGTGGATTCCGGACCACTAACAAAGATCCCTGCCTCTGGTAGGATTCGAATCTGAAGCCTGTGATACCAAAGGCCAGAACGCAAGCCAATTCGCCATCAGGCTGCCTCCTGTCTAGCCAGTGGGTAGACAGGAGGTAGCTTTGGCCCACCTTAGGGCGGTTGTGGAAATGATAATGATGATGGTATATATACTGCATGCTGGTACTGTGCAGCATAGTTGTGAGTTCTTTAGCACAACTTTGTTTTACACAATGATCATCAATTTTTTTTCTGAGTAATAAGAGAGCATTTAATCATATTTTTAGCATTCATATTCGGAACAGTTTATATCTAAATCAAATTGTTACAATTTCATAAGAAAACCGATAAAAAATTGAAAGATTTTTTACCACATCTCCGGCTAGATCTCTCTGCAAAAAGTAGTAGGGAAGTTGGGAGTTTGATAAGCACCGCAATCGAGCCCTTTTTCCCTCGTAATCCCTTTCCTCAACCCCCCTCCTCCCCTGAAAGGAGAGTGCGAACATCCCCTACTCAACAGGATCGAAATAAACGATCACTATTTGCGAAATAAAATAAAACAATGAACAAAAATTCGGGCGGACTTTAAAACTAAAGGAAGAATCAGTTGAAAAGAACTCCCTGAAAACAATGATATAAAAGACACAGGAGAATAACGAAAAAGAAGAAAAGAAGAAAAGAAAGAACACAAGAGAAGGTTTGATTCTTTCTCACTATTTCCCCAAGTTCTTATTTTTGTATTCGAACGCAGGAGCTGAAAGATTTTCACTGTAACCGTCCATCGCTCAGAAACCCCCGCGCATTAGCTAGTGACAGGGAAGCTCGGAATCCTCCTTTACGAGTTAGTAGCTCTCTTTTTTTTCTTGGGGGTGGGCCGTAAGTGAGGGGGTCGAACCAAGAAAAAAGGAAGGGGGTAGACTTACTAACAGGGCTCGATTGACAGATGGAAAAATCTTTTTCAGTCCAAGCCTTTAGTCTTCATTCCGGCTGCCACTAGGAATAGTCAATCACCACTCAGAAAAAGGTTCCTTTTCATTTAATTTCGAACGTGAGGCCTTTACTTATCCTCCGCTGGGCTTACTTAGCTCTATTTCGGAAAGGCCAAAGGGGTCGGGGAAGTTTTTACCGAATGGTTTTATTTATTAAATGTAATGTGGAAATCGTGTTGATTTTCTGGGGGATTAGTCCGTAGTTTAAATTGATTATTTCTGTTCCCGGAATGTTAAGGAGGAAAACCCATTTCTGCCTGCAAACAACTATTTTTGTGATAAGCAAACAAACATTTTCTTTTATTTCTAATTCGTTCGCAAATTAAACTCGTCACAAATAAACTTTTTTATAAGAGAAACGCTGGAGCTTTTATAGATAAATTTGTTACGCTTTTGATATCAAACATCTGACATTAAAAAGTGTCATTATTTATTACTATACTGTTGTTGTTACCAATTTATTACTATACGGTTGCACTAACCAAGGCCTGAGTCACTATCACTCATTTATCACTAACCAGGGGCCCATGCAGCTTGAAGATAGACTATGGACGCGAGTAACTCTACCCACACACTGCCAGCCCTAAACCCAACGCTCTATGGTCATTTTAGCTTGTAGGCTGACAGTGTGGGGATAGTGTTACGGGATCTGAAGGGGCTCCGTGACGCTCTACAGTCATATGAGACCGGGACCTACGGCTTAAAGTAGATTCCGAACCATTATAACCATGGCATCGCCAGGATTCGATCCCCAAACCTGTGTTACCGAGCGCCAGAGCGCTAGCCACTCGGCTATCAGGCCCTAGTACTAAACTGGATCAACTTATCCGATAAACATATTAAGACCTTCCTGCTAACACTTCAAAATTAAAAGATTTAATTTAAAATTAATACCTTAGTAGGTTTAATCTTTATTTCGCATTAGAAGGGTTTTTTTTTATCAAGTTATACTTATAACAAAAAGGGGGGCCTGATGGCGAGTGACTAGCGCTCTGGTGCACGGTACCACAGTAACATGGATGTTTGTAGTGGTTCGAAATCCCCTTTAAAACGTAGGTCCCGGTCTAAATTGACCGTAGAGCGTTGGAAATAGGGCTGACAGCCCTATCCTGTAAAAAGATAACGTCTCCAATCTCGAAATCTGCCAGCAGACAGACAGCCTTGGCTCACCATGGGGCTATCGCGCCGCTGATGATGATTATAACGATGGTGTATAACAAAATGCGGCATGTATCTCTGTTTTTTGTAAAAGTTAAGAAGAAGAGTTTTATTTTAAATATATTATTTCAGTTTCATGTTTGTTAATATGACGAATAAAAGGCACTGTCATAACATTCTCAAAGGCACTAAAATAATTGACTATGTATTGCCAGTTGCATTAGAAAAAAATAATTATAAAATTATTATTATTAAATAATTATTTTGAAACAGTAACAAGTGCAATGTAATTAAGTTGAACTATGCGCTATTAATCTACTAATATATACACTCAAGAGCCAAAACATTATGACCCCCCTACATTTTGCAATGAACTCGCCTGGATGACGTGGAAGGCACGTGATCAGGTGGAAGTGGTATTTAACTGGTATTAAGTGGTGGTATTAATCCATGCCAAGGCGGGTTGAAGCTGTGTTGCGCGCCAAAGGTGGGCCAACTCGTTATTGACAGGTGGTCATAACGTTTTGGCTCTTGAGTGTAATATTTGTTGAATATTTTACTGCATATCTAATCATAAATATCTATATTTTTAAGTCCATTTTAGATATATTTCCAAAATAAAATTGTTTGATGATTCTTTTAGATTCAACACTCTTATCTTAAACATGTAGTTTTTAAATTAATATTCATTAAAATCATAAATAGAATGATGCTATAAAAATCAGAATGCAGAATTTAATTGGAAAGGAAAAGTTGAAAGTTTGTTGAAAGTTATCGTTTTTTTAATGAGAAAAAAATTATGTGACTAAGTATATAGCTTTTAAAACTAGATTTATTTGTCATCCGGTTTTTTTTTTTTTTTAAATGAAAATGATTATTTAGTTTCAAAAAATGTTTTCATTTGTTTAATAAAATAATTATTTAGGTATCTTAAGTAAACAAATAGTATTCAAAACTTAAAAAAACATTTAGTAAAAAAGTTTAGAATTAATTTTTATGATTAATTTCCAAATCAGACTTATTTTTTAAACACATTATAAGCAAAAGTAATTCATTGTTTTGTTTTGAAGTTTTATACCTTTCTATTGAAAACTGAATGTGCTAACGTATTTTCTTTCTTTTTTAGGTAAGTACTTCATCAAACATTTTTCAATTACTTTTTGACTTGCAGTTCTGTAAGTACAACTTTTATTATCAAATTTGAAAAAAAAAATCCAATTTTTAAAACAACTTTTTTTTCCCCCTGAGACACTTGCAACAAAATAAAATAATCACATTTTTCATTGTGTGTGAATATTTTGGTATGTTGGTATGCGTAAGATTTATTTAATTTTACATTTTTTAAGACTTTTTTATGATTAAGTAAAAAAATATCGTGATAATATCAACAACGGGAAATTAGAAATTACTTTATAAAGCAGATATTTTGTTATGAATTATTATTTGTTCGTCATTTTGAAATAATATCAACCCTTTTTGTCATAATTATAATTCTGTTGTTGTTGTCCTAATGCAACTGACAATACAAAGACAGTTAGTCTTTATGCCATATGCAAGGGCTGCACCGCTGTTACTCATTTAGCACTAACCCAGGGGGCACGTGTAGCTTGAAAATAGGCTACAGACGCGAGACTGTAGACTACGACGGACATATTAGACTGGGATCTACGATTTAAATAGGATTCCGAACCACTACAAACTTCCATGGCACCACCGGGACTCGAACCATAAACCTATGGCACCGGGTGCCAGAGTGATAGATATGTAATATTTTTGACAATCATATTTTAGACTTCGCATAATTTGAATCTTGAACAGTCACATTATGAATGTTTGTTTGATTGTTAGATCGAACCCGGAACCTGTGTCACTAAACGCCACACCGCTAACCACTTGGCCATTTATGGAAATACAACTCTTGCTTTTTTCATCGCGATAATGCGCCAGCTCACACTGCATTAATTCTTCGTGACCTTTTCGCCAAAAATGAAACCCATATCGTTCCCAAACTACCGTATTCACCAGATTTAGCACCGTGCGACTTCTGGCTATTCCCTAATCTCAGAAGACCACTCCGGGGACACCGTTTTGAGTCGATTGAAGAGATTCAACGGGAATCGCAGCGCGCTTTGAAGGCCATCCCTGCCGATGACTTTTTAGCATGCATTGAGGATTGGAAAAAAAGTTGGCATAAGTGCATTGTGTCCGGAGGGGATTATTTTGAAGGTGATGAAATAAATTTGGAAAAATAAATAAAGATGTGGACAAAATTAAAATTGGTCTTACTTTTTGGGCACAGTAGTATACTTCTTTTTCAATAATGGTAATTTATTTTTTAAATTGTGGCCATCTTTTTATTAATAAAACCATCATTGCGAGAATTAAAACGACAAAATTTGATGGAAGTGTTAAAAGTGGATGAATATTTAAATAGCTTCTGACAGTTTGATTCATTAATTATAGGGGAAGGCGTTCGATTTATAAATAAAAAAAAATAAAACTGCTAGCTAAATGTCAGTTTAATGTCAAGTCATTCATTTGCTACCAACAAAGGCGTAAAATTAGCTTGAAGATGATGTGCATTTAGATGTTTTATTTATCTTTTATTTTTTAGCACGTGTAGGGAATAACTTTTAGAAATTATAAATTTTCTTTTTCTCTAAGATGTTTATTGTTTGCAAATAAAACAGATGCAGAAAAAAATACTAATTATAAAATACATATTCTTAAAAACTGTTATTTTCCTTTAATTAAATTATATTTTCTTATAAAAAGAGGATAGTGAAATGATTAAAAAGGATTTTTAGAACAATATTTATTTATTATTTCAAACAACGTTAATATAATTTGCTGGAAATTTCCGTCTGTTGATTAAATAAACAATATAATTAAAGCTACGTGCTTTGCATGTCAAATTAATTTATTGCAAGTTTCAAAATATTTCAATTGGTTTTTTTATTATTATATAATAGTGTTTAACTTTATCCGAATGTTATACTTGAAAAAGTGATATTTCCAAAAAGTTATACTTGATTCAATTACCATAAGCGGCCCGATGGACAATTGGCTAGCTCTCTGGCTTTTGGTACCCCATGCTTCAGGATCAAATCCTGGCGGTGGCATGGATGTTTGCTAGTATTTCGGATTCTACGTTAAACTGTAGATCCCCGTCTAATTAGTCGAAAGTGTGCAAAAAAAGGACAGCAGAGCGACAAATCAAATCAATTTTCACAATTATACTTACGTAAAACAGATATTTCAAGTTATTATTAAAAAAGCTATCGATATGAAAAACAGTATTTTAAATAAATTTATCTTCTTTTTGTTTCTTAATTGCTATACGAAAATGTCAACAAGTATAAATAAACTGAATATTTCACAATAGTTATTTCTAATATTTATTCTGTATGCAATTGTTGAACTTTGAAAAAATACTGAAAAGGTCATTCACTCATAATATTAAAAAAAATGTAATAGAAATCCCAATATATCCCGTCTTAAACTAATTTCCCGCGTATTGAAAATGGGAAATACAATATATTTCATTATAAAACTTCTTTCTAAAAAGACCTAAAATGTTGTCCCCTCTCAGTTTTTTCCTCTATCCTAAACAATAGCGACCTCATGGCCAATTGGCTAGTACTCTGGCCTTTCAAACTAAAGGCTTCAGGTTCGAATCCTGGCGGGGGCAGAGATGTTTGTGAGTGGTTCAGAATCCACGTTAAAATGTAGGTCCGTGTCTAATTACTCCGAAGTGTACAAAAAAGGACTATACGGAGGCAATCCAAACCAAACTCTTAAACAATAACTTATACAGTGTGTTCCACACACATAACAATTAATTTCCCAATTCACCATTTTAAAAATGGTGACTTTTATCATATAAAATTCATGTAAATAAATTACTGACACAAAAATATGAAATTTGTGTAAAAGAAAATAGTTCAGATTCATTTTGATACTATTTAATTTCTTAAAAATTATTTAATACAGTTTTGCAACAATTGCGTCCTGATATTTTTATATTTTAAACCCTTTTTTCATACTTAACTTTTTTTAATATTCAAACATACTTTAATTCCGACAACTTTTGCATGTACAATATAAAATTTAAACTCTGAAATAAGCCTTCTAATATTAAGATATATAAAATTCGTCAATAGAATTTTTTATTAGTCTTTTGCATCTACAAACCCTTTGAGAATATAAAAAAAAAATTTATAATTCCCACCTGCTGATTTTTTTTGTATCCTATTTTGAGTGAGCCAATTAAAATTTGAATAAAAACCAGAAATTCAATGAAAATCGCCCTTAAAATTTATAAAGAAATCTTTAATATAAATTTCCACCCACTTCGGCTTAGAGGTATTTTCAACAGATTGAGATTGCAGAATGCAATTTCCACACATCAAACTTCCCCGCCACCAAACAGGGCTTAAGATCAATCAACGGCCTAAAGCAAAACCAGCATGGACTCCGCACAGATCGAAATCCACCACTTTAATAATAAAGAAATTTGAGATAAATAAATGTCTGGGAGGGGGGTAAAAAATTCATCAAATGGCTGTATTCGTAACCCTGCCATATCCTCACTGATGCCTGTTAAGCCGTGGAGGGAACAATAGGTGCAATATCTTTGAGTCCTGAGCGATGGAAGTCAAAAGATCCTGGATCAAAACCTGGATTTAGCCTCTCTCCAGTCGAGCCAGCCAAAGAGAATCCTTAATTGGCATGGAACCCTTGAGGGCGAATCTCTTTTTGGGGTTGCCAAGCAACGACAATACAGTGTGGGACTAGTGTACAAGAGCAGAGACTGTAGTTCCTAGGTCTTTTCAAACTTATTTATTGCAGTTGTGCGACGTTCCTTCGAGATTTGCATGGTGGAAAAAAACCGACATGACAATGGTGTATAGAATCGCGATAAGGCTTTGCTGGAAGTTCGTTTCGAAATTGATTTCAGGTGAAAAGTGAGATTTATTAACTGTTTTTGTTTGTGTGTGGGGCTCTGTGACTGCAGGAAACAATAAACCGTTTTGACTTGAAGCAATTTATTTCCAAGCGAGTGGGAAGATTGAGAAGGGTATCTAATTTCACGTGAAAAGCCTCGATGTTTGCTTTTTTGTGTGTGTGTATGTGATTGTTTACCAACTATTTCAAAAATTTCAAACCGAATGTTTGGTTTAATCCAAACAGATCCATTGTTGTTTACCAGCTATGTAGCAACTGTGCTATTCCCTTTGCAATTATATTTAAGGAAAAAAAAATATTTGGAAGAAATATTTGATATTCTTTTAAAAATAATATTTTTTTTTATTCACTTGCCAACTAAAATTATTTTTAGAAAAAAAAAGATATATCAAGACATAAGGAAATGTTTAAACACATTTATTGAAATATTTTTGACGTAAAGTCTAATTAGGTAAAAATTGTATTCTAGGTAACTGAGTTATATTAGGTCTTTCAAGAAAGTACGTTCGATTTTTACCATGTACTTAAATGTTAAAAACCGAAATTACTTTCTTTCCAACCTAATATGTGAAATAAAATTTAAATAGACAGTATCATTTTATTACGGAATTATAAAAAATTATCATTATTAGTACTGATAGCATAACGAAAATATAGCTTTTTGAATATTAAAGATATTAGTTTAAGGTTATTTTCTCTAAATTTATAAAATTAAGAAACTAGAATATGATAATTCTCCTAGAATCAATTTTTCTGTAATAAAAATTGCTTTAATTTTGATTTCATAAACATTTTTTTTATTGATTATTTATAACAGTTAAAATGTAAATTGCCTGTAAGAATATACTCCTTGTATATGCATGGGCTAGCTTTAAAGAAATAAGTTTCTAAAAACCTAATTAAAATAGATATAATCAGCAAAACATAAAGAACTTTTTCGCATACAAAAAAACCATACTATATGAAAAAAATTCATCTAGTTTATGTTAAGTTAGTATGTAATAATCATTTTTGATGGACCACTATAGTATGCCATAATATGTAACCCATCAGCAAGCCACTTACGTATGCCCCAATATGCTAATTATATATGCTCCAATATGTAACTCTTTGGTAGGCCACTTACATAGGCCACAATATAGAATTCATCGGCAGGCAACATACTTGTGCCACATACTTTGGTAGGCCACTTACGTATCCCACAATATATAACTCTCTGTTAGGCTACTTACATATGCCACAATATGTAACTCTCTGTTAGGCTACTTACATATGCCACAATATGTAACTCTCTGTTAGGCTACTTACATATGCCACAATATGTAACTCTCTGGTAGGCTACTTACATATGCCACAATATATAATACATCAGTAGGATACATACTTGTGCCACAATATATAATTCATCGGATGGCTACTTACAAAAGTCACAATATGTAATTCATTGGAAGGCCACTTACGTTTGGCACAATATGTAACTCATCAGTAGGCTACTTACGAAAGCCACAATATGCAATTCATAAAAGGCCACTTATGTATGTCGCAATATATAATTCATCGGTAGACTGCTTACTTATATACTTCATGTACTTATTTACTTCCGGAATATATATAAAATTACAATATATTTGCATATAAAGCTTATATTGAACATAAATATACATTTGTATATAAAGCTTAACTTTATATACAATTTAATTTATTTGTACACAAAAATTACAATTATGATACAATAAGTTTCTCAGAGTTCGGCAATGAGATTTCATCCAATACCGAAACTCAAATTTATAGCTCACTGATGGACATTTTCCGATGCCTTTACCAGTATCACATCTTTCCCTAAACGCTGTAGCGAATATCACTATCTTCCCCCATTCAGAATCATTGATCCCGATCCTTCCGATAGATACAGCATGAATCCCCAGATCAATTCAGAGTGGCTTCGGGGCCTGCACCGGTATCAAACCTCATCCCTTAAACTGCTGTGCTGGATGGTAATATTGATGAGGATTCGGGTCAATTCGGATAATATCAGTTCAACTGCAGCTCTATAGAATTGCGTTGTCGATATTTATAACCCCACCTAAGTTGAATATGGTGTTTGGATTATATTAACAAAGACCCAAGGACGATGATTGAATTTCCAGAGCTGCACGGAGGATTAGTAATCAAGTTGAACACGAAGCCTGATTATTTGGTGCCAGGGTCAGAAATTTGCCAGATGGATTGAGGTTGGGGCGTGCTTCGTAAAATTGGTTCTCATATAATAGTTGGTGAATTGTGATGAATTCTAATTTTGGGATGAAAATGTTTATCATATTATGATTATTAAATGTTCCACAAATGAACTATTTCTGATTGTATTATATTCGTGTTTATTAATACTTTGTATTTAATGTCTGTGAACTTGAAGCTAGATATTAATAGAAGACGAATAAGGAGAAATCATTTTTTTCCCGGTAAACTTTAAGAGTAACGGGAAATGCTTATGTGTGTTGAATGGGAGACAATATGTAAAACTCCCATCTTGCAGATTGTCAACAAAAGAGGGTCGCCAATTTCGATAAAATAGCCATTGAGTGTCCCAATTCAGAAAGTAGTGACTTCAATAATCATCCAAATAGATTTTAATCCATTTAAATTCCTTTATATATTTTTTCTGGCATATCGTTATATTTAGAGACACATATATAACACAACATGCAACTTTTCAGCAGGTCATTTACATATGCCAGAATATGATTGAGTTTTCATTGAGTCACTACCGATGCCGCAATATGTAGTCCATCGGTAGCCAATTACGTGTGCCACGATATTCAACTTATAGGTAAGCGACTTACATCCATAATATGTAATATACTGAGGGCCACTTACGTATGCCACAATATGTAACGAAGCGGTGGTCCACATACGTATGCCACAATAAGTATTCGGTAGACTATTTCATATGCCGCAATAAACTGACCGGCTGGCCACTTACATATGCTACAACATGTAAGTATTCACTAGGCTACTTACATATGCCCGCAGTATATAATTCATCTGTAAGCCATTTACATCACAATATGTAATACACTGGAGGCCTCTTACGTATATGCCACAATATGTAATACACTGGAGGCCACTTATGTATGCCACAATATGTAATACACTGGAGGCCACTTATGTATGCCACAATATGTAATTCCTCTGTAGGCCAGTTGCGTATGCAACGGATCGATAGGCCATTTCCATATGCTACATTATGTAGCTGATCTGTAGGTCACTTACTTATTGTTATGCCACCATTTTACTTATTGTTACCATTGTTATATGCCACCATTGTTACTTATTGTTATGTCTTCGGTACGCTACTTACATATGCCGCAATATTTAATGCATCGGCAGGTCACTTTTATGCCACAATATGCAATTGATCGATAGGCCACTTACATATGCTACATTATGTAGCTGATAGGTAGACCACTTACTTATACCACAAACAACCCGTTCATGGAGGTAACGGGATGATATTGCATTAAGAGAAGACTTACGGGTTACTGCCTTTCATGTGCTTGTCGTGTAATATTAAACCTGAAACACCAGGTATCCTGAATATTATTGAGACTTTTCAATTCGAAATTGATATCCAGCCCCGTCGTTTATAATAGCAGTAATTGCAACGGACTTCCTCATGAGATTTTAACCTGAGCCTCCCTGTATGCTAACTATAACTTTATTACTGGATTACGTGCCGGGTCTCATTTTAAATCCAAATAGTAGTTAAAAAATAATATAGACAATTAAAGGCCTAGTCAATTGAATTTTTTGTATGCCTCATAATATTATTTTACAGTAGTCGCAGTATTTTAATGATTATGTTAGATTAACTCGAGAAGATATATAATAAAAATATCACCTTTAAAGGAACAGGTGTTTTCAAGAAACTATGTGAAATTTAGGCATTTATGCTATCCCTACATGATGTCATCACTTTATATTAGGAAACGTCTATAGAAATTATTATATAGAAATATAATAAATATATTATTATATATTTTATTTAAAGATTCTTTATTTCTTTAAATATTATAAACAGTCATAATCTCCAGCATTAATTAATTGAATGTCAATAAATTTAACTGTTTAAAAATTTTTGTTTTATTAAATGATGAAAAAAAAAATATATTAAAATTTGTTAAATATCCAAAATAGCTAATTACATGCATGTATTTTTAAATAAGAAACCAAGCAAATTAGTTTTTATTTAAATTAATTAAGAAATAAATTATAAATGCAGCAAAATGCTCGTATTTTTCATACATTTAAATTCTAATTCCACATTTTGTACGGTTTTTTTTTTTTTGCCCTCGTAAAAATAATTTTATAATCATTACAGTAATTTGCTGTACAAACGAAGATTATTTATTTCTGTTCATTAAATAAATTTTACGCAGATGAGAAAACTCAAGAATATTATCCGCCTTCAAATTTTAATTAGCTTCAACTTTGATCTTTGCTTGTTTCCTCATCAAGCATATTCGGAAAGAAGGAAGCATCTTTTGAAATCATTTTTCGATACTAATTAGCGCTACTTGTCATTAATTTTAATTAATAATTTTGTTTTATTAAATGACCAGATGTTTCCCTGTTGAATTTATACGCGTATTCATTTAAATATATATCTAATCACGTTTTGAAATTTAAACTCATGATATTTCACGATATAAGAGAAATCAGTTTATGATGAGAAATTAGAGTTATCATCAGATAAGAAATAACAATTTGTTAAGAAACCAGAATTTGATATCGATAGATAAATAAATATTAGAGATTGGTTTGGTTGGTTCGATTTGTCGCACTACGGTCATTTTGTTGACACGAGGGCTAAGCAAACCGGGACCTACAGTTCAAAGTGGATTCCGAACTACTAACAAACATCCATTCCACCGCCAGGATTCGAACCTGGAATCAGTGGTACCAAAGGCCAGAACGTTAGCCAGTTGAATATCAGGTTGCTAAGTATTTGAGAAGAAAACGATACATTAAATGTATTAATGTCATCATCATCAGTGGCGTAACAGCCCCATGGTGGGCCAAGGCCGTCTGCCTACTGGCACATTTATAGACTGTAGATTATTATTTTTTTATATGGTAGGATTGTCAGCCCTACGACCATTGTTCTACAGTCATAATAGACAAGAACCTATGGTCTAAAATCACCACCGAACCACTACAAACATCCAGTGCACCGCCGGGACTAGAACCCGATACCTGTGGCACCGAGCGATAGTCACTAGGCCATCAGGCCACATATTAAATGTATTACTAGGGAAAAAAAACTCTTGAGCAAACTGTGGAAATTGAGGTTTTATTTGCTCTTCCAATTTCAGAATATGCTTATAAAAAAATTTCTTTCTCTTATTATAAGTTCGGCCTGATGGCTAATTTGCAAGCGGTCTGGTCACCACAGGTCTCAGGTTCGAATCCTGGCTGTGGTGTGGATGTTTGCTGGGGGTTTGAAATCAAGGTTGAACCCGGTCTAATGAGCATAAAATGTGCAAAAAATGACTGCAGAACGATAAATCAAACCAAACCGATAATAAGGGTAGGTCAAAAAGTTTCCGTTCGAAGGCTGTACAGACTAGATTTGGTATGCCAGTCATGCAATATCGCCTTTAGTTTTCCCCCTTCCTCACTAGGTTGATTATACCTGTGTGGTAAAACTCCTTTTTCTGCTGCTTGAAGAAGTCCGAAATTACCTGGTACGGTTCTTCGTCCGACAGAAGCTCTGTTATGAAATACTGAATCTCCGTGTATACGAACTTCTCCAGCGAATGGTAAAATCTTACGACGATGGCTTCGATAAGTTAAACTTCTATAAGCATGTTCTTGCTTATTTTTCTACTTAGTAAATGAAATTGAGAGTAAAATGCAAATGCAAACGCAAAACTATACACCGGCAAAATTATATAATGAAAAACCTAATACACAACAAAAATTATATAATGAAAAACTTATGCACCAGCAAAGTTATAGAATGAAAAACTTATGCACCAGCAAAGTTATACAATACAAAACTTTTTCTTTCTTTCTAATGCAGCTGGCAAATACTTAGACAGCTTGGTCTTGGATGCCTTAAGGCAAGCGCTGCACAGGCGTAACTCATTTCGCATTACCCAGGGGGCGCGTATAACTGGAAGATAAGCCACGGACGCGGAGTAACAATGCTCCCGCAACGCTCTACGGTCCTATTAGACCGGGTCCTAAAGTTTAAAGTGGATTCCAAACCACTACAAATATCCATGGCACCGCCGGGACTCGAACCCGAAACCTGTGGTACCGAGCGCCAGAGCGCTAGCCCCTCGGCCATTCAGTCCCAATGCAAAACTATAGACCAGCAAAATTATATAATGCAAATCTATATATCATCCTTTCATTGAATGATTGGAAAGCTCAATAATGGGATTGAAGCAAAATTACAGGTATCCTCTAACATATGTTTGATTTTCTTCTGCCAAAAAAGCACTATGCAAAGTCTAATAAAGTATTAAGCCACGAGAATATAAATTGGTTGTTCAAGTAATGCTCCAGCACAGAAAACCATTTTCTGGACGGTGGCATTTCCATGTCATTACTCTCTGTCTGTCTCAGTGCAATATGCACTTAGCCCCCCATAAATAAAACAAGAAGCAGCCCGTCGACTGCCGGTGACACCCTGAAAGGTGCATGCATCAAACCGAGCTCCATTGTCCCTCAGTGTATCTGCCCCGGAGTTTACCAATTGTTTCGCCAGGCCTTCAATGGGAGGGATTTACTCTGTTTTTTCCGCTCTAATCTGAGTTTCAGCTCCTCTGGCCTTTTAATAAAATCGAAAGTTTTGACAGTCTTTTTGAAACATGCCATCTCCTCGGCTGCTCATTTGTTATGAAATACCGAATCGCCCCGTGCACTGTATGAACTTCTTCTCTGGTGAATGGTGAAATCTCCCGGCGACGGTTTGCGATAAGTTAAACGTCGATAAGGACTGTTTCTTGCTTGTTTGTTAAATGAAATTGGGAGCACAGGAGTTTTCCTTGTTAAATGCTATCTTATGTCGAGGGATTTTTAATAAAAGTAACAGAAGAGAAGACACTTGAATTGAATCCTTGTGCATTTTATTCTTGATGTAGTTATTTATTTAGTCAGTCTTGTTTAGCAATTGTAAATGTTGGGATTGGTTCACAATAGGTAAATTGAGTACTAAAAAAATATGAGATTTTTTTTTAATTAAGGTTGTATAGAACTTGTCTATTTAGATGATGAATTTTTTTGATTAGTTTGGGACTATAAAAAGTTCTACTATATCATTTTATTTATTTATTTCTAAATGAAATAGTATGACCGTACGTATGGTATGGTCAATGTCGTCGTATGGTATATGTCGTAGTGTATAGTCAATGTCGAACAAAATATTTATATAAAATACATGACATTTTGTTTTTTCAATTCTTAATCTTTTCTAACAGTTGAGCATTTGGTGTTAATTTAAAAACATAAATTTTCAAATTAATTATGTTACAGGTTTATTATTATATTACAGATAACTTTACTTTTAATCATAATGGTAACTTTGTCATTACCATGTAATGGTAACTTTACTATTACCATGTAATGGTAACTTTACCTTTGCAATTCTCTTAAATTGTAACGAATTAAAATAATAATAAAGCTTATTCTAAAAGATTTTCTGTAATGCTTTTTGGAATTTTTTTTTCCAACATTCAGAACGATGGTATTGTTTTTCTTATTTAATTTCAATATGTTGTTCATGAGAAAGTTAAGACACAACTTAACATATTGATAAATTGTAAAATATCTTACAAATTGTACAATTGTAAAATTCCTACTCATTTATATCCATGTTTCAAATGATACAAGTGAATCAAAATCATATATGTATATATATGTTAATATTGAAATTAACAAGGACTTGTTGACTGTGGAGGAGACATGCTATAAATACACCATGATGAAAATGGTGTAGAGCTGACAGTTGTGTCACATACTTGACCTGGATCCAGAATCCCTTTTAACGTCAACTGCTTTTAAAACGGCAGAGGGTGGGGGTGGAGGGAAGAGCTGCCACTCACCAAAGACAGGTACCTGGCGACTAATGGACGAGAGTCCAGTCTTCCGTTAAATTAATCGGGATCCGCGACACCCTGACCATCCAGAGGGGGTGGGGGGGGACAATGGACATTTAAACCCATTTAACCCGCGAGCGACTCCTCCGAATTATGAATCTTTCGCCAGAGACTCGTTAGGGTGAAAGGTTTCCTAATTACCGGAGCGTCTCCATCGATGTGATTCTGCATCCCATTCCGGTGTCATCGACGGTGCCCATTATAAAAGGACAAACAATTAGAGGGCCTGTGTTCCTTTCTTTAAAAGCCGGGACGTCAGTGGGGAATATTAGTGCTAATTGGATGGCCGCGTCCACCGATTAAGGGAGAGCTCCGACTTGCTCCAAGCGGCTAAGTCGTGAATTTGCCAGTGATGGGGCTCTAATGGCGATAGCTGTCGAGCAAGATTGTCATCTAATTTTGATGTCGTCAAAGAATATTTGCTTTCCCATGGCATGGTTGAGAGATTCTGGGTTGTTTAATAATTTTATGCGGTATTCTTAGCAGCTTTAATAAAGCTTGCGAGCAATTGGGCCACAAGTTCACTCTTGAAAAGAGAACAATTTAGAACTAATGCATCAGTAAGTCATATATATGACTACATAAATCAGATCTGTGATCGGGATTATACGAACAGAATTTCGTTGTATTCATAGAATATCTGTTTCGTTGTTAACAAGGGGTAACTCAAGAGTTAATTTCGTGCAAAGATTAAGTCGGAGTAGTTTTGAGTTTGTAATGGGGATCGATGTTGAACAAGATTGCCACATCTAATATCGATGTCGGGATTATAAAAACAGGATTTTGATGTAGCCATAGAATATTTGTTAATAATATTCCCTTTTACAAAACTAATTTGGTCCAAGAGTTAAGTTAAAATTTTTATTATTGAGATTGTGAGGGTGATCGATGTTGAGAAAGATTGGCATATGTAATATCAATGTGATCAAATAATATTTGCTTTACAATGCCATTTTATTGAGAAATTCTGGGTTGTTTAATAATTTTATACGATATTCTTTGCAGTCATAATAAACTTTGCGAGCAATTGGTCCACCAAGTTCATTTTTAAAAAGAGAATAATTTAGAACTAATGCCTATGTCAGATCTAATTCTCGTGATTATAAGAACAGTATTTTGTTGTAGCTATAGAATATTTTGTAGCTATTGTTTGTTGTGTTGTAGCTATTGTTTCGTTGTTAGCAAGGGTTAACTCAAGAACTAATTTAGTCCAAGGATTAAGTTGAAATTTCTAGTGTTGAGATTGTAATGGTGATCGATGTTGAGCAAGATTGACATATCTATATCAATGTAATCGAAGAATATTTGCTCTCCATTTCCATGTGATTGAGAGATTCAAAGCCATATAAGATACAAGTTGTTTAAAATATTTCTACAGATTCCACTGTAGAAAAATCAGCTAATGTTTCAGTGTATTTGAATGAAATAGAAGAAAATGAAAACTATAGTTATATAGTTATCATTTTCATAACTATAGTTATAACTAAAGTACAAATAAAAAAAAGGATCAAAAATTTAAATATAAGTTAAATAGAAACAACTTTAATTTAAAAGAAAACTTTACAATTCTTCTTTAAAAACTTGATGAATTATGTAGTTCCTATTAAAATAGACCATTTGATTAAATTGTACTAATCTAATGCCTTTTAATATATTAAAATTAACTGCAAATTAATTTAATATGTAGGTATTAATTAAAATACCTTTTATTTTTGAAGTAACATACTCATTTATACGTCTGTTAACTTTTTGTCAAACTTTATACCTATCATGTTAAAGTAAACTTTTCTTGGGAAGCTAGTAACACAGTAGTTAATCTCGCATTATTAAGGTGAAACATGCCTGGAGATTAGTTCGGAAGATGTCAGGGATATTGCTGCCGCAGCCAATTATTTGCCGGGATGCTTATCATTAGCGCAGAAGGAGTCCAGGATGCATTTATGGTGTCGCAATTCAGGATTAATCGGGCAGAAGTAATGCCTGTTTACGATTGCGCGAGACGTATAGCTGCTCCAGCTCGTTTTTCACTTGCGTCGTGTCGCGACTTTCCACATTACCAGACTTAACCGGGGTCTGTCTGGCTAACCTTCGAAGAAACGAATAGTAATGCAATTGCATGTCCCAGATAATTGTTCGATTCCAGAAAGGAGGGATATCTGTGAATTTTTTACAACTTTGTTTAGATATTTTTTCACTGTTTTACTTTTTTACTAGTTTACAGGTTTTCTTTCTAACTTTTTTTGTATTTTCTTTACTGTTTAAATTTTTTATTGATTTATAACCTTTTTTTTTTTTTTTTTTTTTTTATACTGATTTTTTACAAGTTTTTGATTTTTTACTGGCTTTTTTACTGTTTTACTTTTTCATTAATTTATAATATTTTTTTTTTTACTGATTTTTTTTACTATTTTTCTACTAGTTTTTGATTTTCTACTGGTGTTTTTAATGTTTTACTTTTTTATTGATTTACAATTTTTTTACTTTTATTTTTTGCCATTTTTTTTCTTTTATTTTTTACTAATTTTTGATTTTCTATTGTTTTTTTACTGTTTTTATTTATTTATTTATTTATTGGTGTTTTGGTAGCCTTTTACTTGATTAACAATTTATTGCTGATTTTACTCACCGTTTTCTTACTGTTCCTAAACTTCGAATTGGGCTTAAATTATTATTTTACTGTTTGAAATTTCCATTAAAAGTTCTTCAAACACAATTTTTTTAAGGGTAGAAATTTTTGAGCCATTGGCAATTTTCTTTATCAATGACGGACACTTTGAAATTCTGGAAAAGGTTGTTTTTATTTTTATTAAACATATAGTAGTTTCAGTATAAGAAAAAATAGAATGTATGGGTCACGCCCAGACAGTTGTGTGTCACTGTGCACAATTGTCATTGAGTTAACTCACATTTCAAACTAGTGATTATAGAATTCACAGCGAATTTCAAAGATATCGTGCTTTGTATGTTAGCCAGTGTTTTGCTACAAGATCATAAAATACACGAAGGTCGAAAATCAGATACAATCAGTCCACCCTCATTCTTTGTCATAAGGTTAAGAGTTTCATTAAAAAATGTTTTTAAAACCATCATTTTTTATGACAGAGTATATGAGTAATGAATGTTGATTGTATATCTCATTTCCAAATGGTAGGTACTTTGACCTAATAGACAGATGAATAAGAAATTTGGCATCATATAGAACACACCTCAGAAGACCTACAATTCTCCATCTTTGTGCCACTGTAATTTTGAACAAATCCTTCAAAAGTGTCATCTGAGAGGTCCACATTCCCCTTTTCAAAATCTAAGAAAGGTCATTGCATCCTTCCGAATTATTATGGTCGCCCACAGCATAAACAGTCAAATGTCGAACCAAGAAGTAGGGGCTACTCTGGCTTGATATATATCGTGCTTAATTGCTGAATTTATTATATTTATTCAATAAATATAATACCCACAGTAAATGTTCTATGTTTAAGAAATAGGAATGCATCTACATAAACTGTCTGAAGTTGGAGTCATTTACTCATTTTCTTATCCAAAAGAAAATATATTGTTTATGCTACATAATCAATCAATGAAGCACAAATAACTATAAATTAAATGCTGATAAGATTAAAATACTTAGTTTTTTTTTAAATTTCAACGATTAACTTTCTTTTAATTATTTATACTACTGTCTATGCAAATAAGCTTAATTAAGAAATTGTCCTAAATTGTTAAATTATAATAAATATACTTTCACCCAACTAAAGTGGTCGTATTAAACTATATTATAATTATATAACTGTAGATTAATTCTAAACTATTTAATGCCCTTTCAAATTACTTTAACTACAACGCTATTTTATTGATCCCAGTTATAATTATAATTCTACATGCATCTACTGATATATCATAGACTCAGAATCAAGTTAATCCGTATAATCATGCTTATATAATATTTAACCGATGAATTAATGCACATTTTCTACATTTAACTTAAGTACATGATTATTTATTATTATATGCTATATGTATCATGTATTTCTAACATTTTCTATTTCTATGATTTATTTTCTAAAATATTATTTTTAATTTAATTTTAAAATAATTTGATGTAGGTATGATGGAACACACATGTTATTTCCATTCCCCATAATTTAAGGATTACGAACTATTGGCTCACAATATGAAGGATTACTAAGAATTTTTACATCCTATTTTTGATTTATTTTCTAAAATATTATTTTTAATTTAATTTTAAAATAATTTGATGTAGGTATGATGGAACACACATGTTATTTCCATTCCCCATAATTTAAGGATTACGAACTATTGGCTCACAATATGAAGGATTACTGAGAATTTTTCCATCCATTTTCCTCTCGAGCAATTCTCTCATGAAACTTCTCATCTTATCCCGTCATTATCCTTTTGTCTTTCACTGTAACCATAAATTAATCACATGCTATATTTATCTTTTATTTCCTGCAATTTCTATTATGATATATTTTCTAAAATATTATTTTAATCTAATTTTAAAATAATTTGATGAAGGTATATCCCCATGATGGAACACACACGTCATTTTCATTCCCAATAATTGAAGGATTACGAACTATTAGCTCACAATATGAAGGATTACCGAGAATTTTTACATCCGAGCAATTCTCTCATAAAACTTCTCGTCTTATCCAGTCATTATTCTTTTGTCTTTCACTGTAACCGTAAATTAATATTAAGCGTTTTATCAACCGAACGATGTTTAAATTCAATTATCATCCTGTGCAAACAGAATATCATAATCTGGAGACTAAAACAAGGGGGAAGTGCCTCCTTACGAAGGAAATTTCCTTCCACCCCCCTCTATTATTCCATCGACCCCCCTTCCTCCCACGCTTAATCAAAATCACTCGTAGACGGAAGAGTCGAGTACCTTGAAGGAAGGAGAACAGCAAGTGTCAATATTGACTCGAGTATCAAAAATACGAGAGAAGACATCGACATTTGCTCATCATGTTTCCTGTTTCGGTGCATGTCTGAAGGAGGTCTCCAAGTTATACAGAGACATTCAAATCAGCATCAGCACTTCAGTAATTTTTTGAATTTATCTTTAGAGCAATTTAAAAAGTTCCGTAACCCCTTTAATGAACGTAAGATTTATATAGCCCCATATAAAATTTTCATGCTACAATGAGTACAGAATAATTAACAGGACTATTTTAACAACTTCTAACACTTATATTCTTAACTATTCATTAGACTTACTGATCCTGAGAAAACTTAAATTTTCACTGCATTTGGACATATATATTTCCCCATATAAAAACTTAATACTTTAACATATTCTTTACTTTTCTTTCCCTTGCATTTTAACTTACTAATCTATCTGTCTATTTCTCTTTCTCTTTTCCCATATTCATAATCATTCTCTTTTTCCAACATACTCATAATAATTCTTTTTTTCAACATACTCTTTTAATATACTCATTTATGAAACAAGAGAAAATTGTTTCAACATGCTCTCTATCTCATACTTTAACATACTGTGTTTCATCATATTCTATGACTTCCTTTTTTTGTTTCAACATACTATCTTCTCTCTCTTTCATTTCGTATACCTTAACATACTGTGTTTCATCATATTCTATAACTTCCTTTTCTTGTTTCAACATATTCTATAACTTCCTTATCTTCTCTCTTTCTCTTGTTTCAACATACTATGTTTCTTCATCTCTCTCTCTTTCTCTTGTTTCAACATACTATCTTCTCTCTCTCTCTCTCTTTCTCTTGTTTCAACATAATATCTTTCTCTCTCTCTCTCTCTTTCTCTTGTTTCAACATCTATCTTCTCTCTCTCTCTCTTTCTCTTGTTTCAACATACTATCTTCTCTCTCTCTCTCTCTCTCATACTCATGCACTTTTCCCTCATATTCTGTGACTTCCTTTTATATTCTATAACTTCCTTTTCTTGTTTCAACATATTCTATAACTTCCTTATCTTCTCTCTTTCTCTTGTTTCAACATACTATCTTCTCTCTCTCTCTCTCTTTCTCTTGTTTCAACATACTATCTTCTCTCTCTCTCTCTCTTTCTCTTGTTTCAACATACTATCTTCTCTCTCTCTCTCTTTCTCTTGTTTCAACATCTATCTTCTCTCTCTCTCTCTCTCTCTCTCTCTCTCTCTCTCTCTCTCTCTCTCTCTCTCTCATACTCATGCACTTTTCCCTCATATTCTGTGACTTCCTTCTTTTGTTTCTGCAAAATACCTTCTCTCTGTCTCTCTTTCTATCTCTTTCATTCTCATATACTATAACATACTATGTTCCATCATATTCTGTAACTTCCTTCTCTTGTTTTAACATACTATCTTCTCTCTCTCTTTATTTATTTCTTTCTCCAATTCAACATATTTTTTCAATATATTATTTAACTATCTCTTCTTCTTTCACTTTTTCTTTCATTTCAACATCATCCCAAATCTCAATATTTTAGCATATTCTAAACGCTTCAACTTATTTTTACTTATGAACAATTATTGCTCTAAAATTCTGCATCGTTGTTCAAATGATGTTATGAAATTTACAAACAATATCTCAGTATCATATGTTTAAAATCGCAACAGTCAATCGACTAATTAAAACTTGGAAATAAATGTGCTATAAGAGATAACAAGTTTCTAATATTTTTTTTTTTTTTTTGCAAAATTCAGTTTAAAAAAAGGATTACAGAATTCTTATGCTAAAAAAAACAACTAGATTTTCAATTAATGTGTTTTGAAAAATAAATTTCTACTTCAAATAGGAAAGTTTTCCATATAATATATTTCCGAAACATTTAAAATCATGAATTATTAAAGTACATTACATTTTATTTTCATACGTAATACTTTCTTCATTATTGTTAAAATAGCCCCCTTAAAAAAGTTAATTGACAATTTTACAAAAAAAAAGGAGATTAGTTGCATACATTTTAATAAACATTCGAATGAACTTTAATAATGTAGAAGGATATATCCTATTGTATAATGTGCATGTTAATTTCCATTATGCGATACAAATAACTGTAAGTGTTAAACGTCTATAAACTTTAAATCACTTCGAAACATTCACTAAAATAAGGATAATAAATTAGAGAATAACCTACTAGATGATGCAATATTTTATGATTGGGGATACAGTATCGAATAGAGTATCTTATTACAGCAATTATCGTGTTGTAATAGGAGTATCTGCGTGGGTTTTTATGCTGTGTAAATCAATTGATTGTAACCTTTCAAAGCAACCTTTTCAATTATCTGGCAGAACAACATTATTTTGATAGTGTAATAAGTGGCATCCTTAGTTACTAACCTTTTAAAATTTTTAGATGTCATAATGGTAAATTTTTGAGAAATAAGAACGTTTAATGGTTTAGTCGAAAATTAATTACTTAAAATGAAAATCATATTGAAAATAATTAAAAGACTGCTTGCATCAGCCTTTACTTGATGTTAACATAAACTGATTTTCGTTAAAAGTCCACAGCTTTAGTCATTTCTGCATACTTTGCTTCAAAATTAATAACATATGTTGTCATATGCTTTATTATTTAATGAATAGTGTTGGCTATTTATAGTCTTCGACTTCAAGTTTCAAGAAGTTTGCATACAAACAAGCAATTAACCAATAACATTGCATACAAGCAAATATTAATTAATATATAAATTTTTCGTAAAACTTAGAAAATTGTGTTTTTCTTGAAAACAATTGTTATCTTTCTGAAAATTCTAATACATTACAAATATTACATTTCTACATTTAATACATTACATTTTTACATTTCTGCATATTTTTCTAGATATTATTCTACATTCAATTAAAAAATCAGAAAGTGAAATTATTTTTTTTTATTTTGTTAAAATGCTAAATTATTTTCTTACAAAGTTAAAGAGACAGGATACATATTTTACTAAGTCACGTATTAAAATTATAATTCATGTAATTGGTTTAATACGTTGGATTGACAAGAAAATACTTTCGGTTTTTATCATGTACTTAAATGGTAACTTAATGGACTTTTAACGAAAATAAAAAACTTTTTTGAAAAAAACTGAAATAAATTTTTGTCAACACAATAAAAATTGGAAATGTTCTAGAGTACCACAGATTACATAGTCATATCATTAATTCTTATTTGATAAAAACGATTCATTAAAACGACTAACTCCCTGGAACTGCAGTACATATTGGACCATGGTCTGCCTACTGGCAGATTTCGAAACAGGAGATATTTCCTACAGGGTAGGGTTGTCAACCTTACGCCCTACAGTCATATTAGACCGGGACATAGAGTTGAAAGTGGATTCCAAACCACTACAAATATCCGTGGTACCACCGGCAAATATCCGTGGCACCATTTTCATGTTACACAATACGAACTACACTAGAAATTTTTCTTACTTTGTGCAACGAAAATAAATATACATACGAAATAATTAACATTTAAAGAAAAAAATTGTTTATTCGTAAAGAATTGTGCTATGAAATATATTATACTATTGTATATTTACGATTATATATATAATTACACATTAATTGCTGGACAAATATCTTATGGCAGCAAAACCCTTCATTAAGGTTTAAAATACTGAACAATATAATCATCAATAGAAAATGATAAATGCTACAAAATAAACTTATTTTAATAATATACAATTTATTGATAAATTAATTTCCAAAATGCTTTGCATATGCTGTACAAGCTACAAGTGTTTCAAACAAAAGAAATAATAGTAAAATTAAATCAGTAGCCTACAAATACGTTTAACAAAGGACTTCAGGTTAGAGATTATATTTCTAAAAACTATTTAAGCTTCTATTCATTGTTATTATTCTATTTACATATTTCCATCGTTATGTACATTAATGTTTGCAAATTTTGTTTTTCCTTTGCGTTTTAAGCTTCGTGTAGAATTTTTATGGTGCTCAAAGTGATTTATTGGTGCTTTAATTAAAAAAAAAACATTCCAAGGTAACATTAATTGTTTTCAGGCTTAACAGACCAAAACTAATTGTGCAATTCTAAGGAAAATATAAATCATTATTTAATCACTGTTTAACTAAATAATGAATTCTAACGAAAAAAAACTCTAACTGATTTGTGGAATTCTGAGATTCATATTTGAACCAAGCAAATGCATTCGGATTTAATAAAAGCCGTCATCCAAACAAATAACAGATTTAAAATGCTTAAAACCTCTTTTTAAGAATGTATTTCTCGGAAACAACAATTTTTCGATATTTTTAAGCGTTTTTTTAAATTCTCTTTTAAATTGATTCATAGAATTCTGAGATTGATGTTTTAACCAAGCAAATGATTCGCATTTAATAAGAGCCATTAACCAAACAAACAACAGATTTAAATGTTTAAAAACTCTTTTTGATAATGGGTTCCTCGGGAAATAACAATGTTTTGATATTTTTATGCTTTTTTTAAATTTATTATTAACTGATTCGTTGAATTCCGAGATTGATATTTTAAGCAAGCAAATAGTTCACATTTAATAAAAGACCTCAACCAAACAAACAACAGATTCTAAATGCTTCAAAACTCTTTTTAATAATTTGTATCTCGGGAAATAACAGTGTTTCGATAAATTCATGCTTTTTTTAAATGAATTTTTTATTGATTCGTAGAATTCTGAGATTGATGTTTAAATCATTGAAAAATAATTCGCATTTAATAAAAGACCTCAACCAAACAAACAACAGATTCTAAATGCTTAAAAACTCTTTTTAATAATGGCTTTCTCGAGAAATAACAATGTTACGATATTTATTAAATGTATTTTTAACTGATTCGTAGAATTCTGAAATTGATGTTTAAACCAAGCAAATAATTCACATTCAATAAAAGCAGTCAACAAAACAAACAACATATTTTAAATGCTTAAAAACTCTTTTTAATAATTGATATCTCGGGAAATAACAATGTTTCGATATTTTCATGCTTTTTTTTCTGAGATTGATGTTTTAACCAAGCAAATAATTCACATTTAATAAAAGACGTCAACCAAACAAAACAGATTTTAAATGCTTAAAAACTCAAACTTGATTTTAAATCAAGTTTAGTTTTATCAAGTTATTAGGGTTTCTCTGAAAATAGCAATGTTTCGATCTTTCCAAGCTTATTTTAAATGTCTTTTTAATTTCAATGAGAAATTCTACAAGTACTTTTACATTGTAACATCATGTTACAGATTGCAATTCCTTGTCCAAGCATTCCACTATAACGTCAATTACCTGTTTGCTTGGCAGGTCGAAAATCCGGCAACAGGAATGTGCTGCCCCCAAAACATCAATCTGTCACTGCAGGGGGAAGAGCTCCAGGGGGGGATAGGAAACTTTGATTCATGCTAATGCCACCGGACCCTGTGGAAAACTTCGCTGCATCCGCAATTCCACCTCCATTTTGATCGATAATTAAAGCACGCGCTAAGCCTTCCTGAAAAGGATTGACGAAGTGAAGTGTAATGAGCCACAAGATGATACGTAACGGAGTCAATGCCGAACCATCGATTTGAGATTCAGGGATTTGTGTAGCAACGGTTCATCTCCGTTGGGCATAATTCGAGTTGAAGTGAACGGATAAAAAAATTTGAGCGAATCGATGGAATTAGCATTTCTTACCTCTGGAAGCCCAAGTAGTTTGTTAGTTTAATTAATTAGCATTGTTTATTCCATGGAATTAAAGATTTATAAAAAATAAGAGGATTTTGTTTTAGTCTGTATGGCTAAGATTGAAAATCCCAGAAATAGCAACTTAGATAAAGCAGAAATAGTCAAAATTCCTCAATCCCAGAAATAGCAGAATTAGACAAAAAATCCAGGTTTATATATATTGCATGTTAAGCATACATAGTAAATTTACGTAAGTTATTTCAGTAAATTTGAATATTAGTAAAGAAAAAGCATTGGGAACTTTAGCAAACTTCCTGGTATCTTATCATAAGAAGTATAAGTAAATTTACCAAAGCCCAAAACTTGTGTTTGTTAAATGATTTAATTGATTGGTATAGTTTACTCCTTTGAATTAAAGATTTATAAAAATTAAGAAGATTTTGTTTTAACCTTTATAGCTAAGATAAAAATACCCAGAAATAGCAGCTTAGATATAGCTGAAATAGTCAAAGTTCCTTAATCACAGAAATAGCCAGAAAATCCGTCCAAATATTTATATCATGTTAAGAATACATAGTAAATTTAAATAAGTCAATTTACCAACACCGAATAAAAGTAAAGAAATAACATGGGAACATTAGCAAACCTCTGGGTATGTTATCAAACGAAGAATAAGTAAATTTACCAACGCGGAATGTAAGTAAGAAAACATGGAAACCACAGCAAACTCCTGGAAATTCTATCGTGCAAAGAATAAGTAAATTTACTAAAGCTGAATCCGCCTATTTAATTTCTTGCATTTTAAACTTTCAGTAGCCCGCTTTTGATAAGATGCTTTTTAAAACCATTCTCATTTATAATCAGAAACTCTTTCGCATAACCAGTACCGATGGGCAGAAAGCATTCAAATATCAGCATTTTTTTTACTCTTATGGTAGAAAATTTTTCAACTATAATTTAAGTTGTAAAGACAAATTCCATTTTGGGAAAAAAAATATTGTATTCATTTACGAGAATGAAAAGTTTTTGATAATTCTTCAACACAGACTCTAGCCATAGTGAAATCGGTGACATTAGAATTGCTGACTTGACTTGGTACTTTGAGATGTATGCTCACTGAGGCTGCTTTACCTCAATTTATCCAAATGTTGATTAAAATATTACATAAAACAAAATTTGACGAAAGAGGAAATGAAACCTTTATAAAAGAACTACTCTAAAACTCGAAATTCTTGAATTCATTGTCTATGACGGCTTACAGATTTCATTTTAAAACAACAAAATCAGTGCTCGTACTTTTTAGCAACCAAAAGGAGAAATTTGGAAAAAAAAAGGAATGGATAAAACTTCAGATCATATAGACAATAATATTTTAACACTTGAACGACGATTAGAACATATGAAGTACAGCTAGCCCTTGAAATAAAAAGTGAAAAAGAAATAACAAGCCTAGAAAGGGTAAAGTACATCGTAGCTTACAGAGTTACGAGACTTTTAGTAGAAATTGAAGTATCGTTGTTGTCTTATAGCAAGCATACTCTTACTTATCAAATATCCAAGAGTTAGACAGAACTTTATATACAAAAGCGCTTTGTAGTTTATGTCTTGCTATGACATATTTTATGCATTAAAACAAAATGTTCAACTGTTTCCGGAGTTTTGCAAATCGGATATAATGGAGATGAAGTCAGGACAAATATATGGAGTCTTGCATTGCTAGGATATGACTTTGTGCGAAATCTGGAAATAAGAATGTCTTATATTCGATGTTTAGGAAAACGTCTATGGGAAGATGTAATAATATGGGAAGGCGGATTTATAAATAATTTCTTTTTGATTTTTTTAAGTATTGCTTTTCGTTTTTACTGACTATTTTCGAGTTTTAAGGATTTACTGAACAATCTGTCTCATACTCTGTTTTAGTACATTTTGTATAAATTTTTGTATTCTTTTTTATCTGCAAAGGTAGTTCTTACCGTTCACCCTTTCATTATTTATTCTGATGACTTTCAGTTCGTTGCTGCAACTTATTTGCACTTCTGATATTGAACAAACTCTTCTCCATTTTTTTCTCTGACCTTTAGAACCACAGACTTCATATTCGAATCCTGGAGGTGGCATGGTTATTTGTTAGTGGTTCGGAATCTACGTTAAACTGTAGATGTCTAATTAGCCTAAAGTGTGCACAAAATGACCGTAGACCGACAAACCAAACCAATTTCCCTTCGTTTTGTTTTTATCTGAGTTATTTCAATGTGAGGCATTTCTAGTTTTTTCTTTGTATTTTGCAAATGTTGTGATGGTATTGTTATACAATTTGTGGATAGCGAAAACCGGCAGTGACTTTTTTTTTTGTTGTATAAAATTCCTCTGGGAAGCTCTGTTTTGTTTTTGTGTTGATGTGTTATGTCCTTTATATATGTAAGAAAATATTAATATAGAATAAATATTCCTATATTTATTTTCCTATTCATAATTTTAGATCATAGCACGTAATCTGAGTATATCTGCAATAAACATACCTAACTATGTAAACATTAGTTAAATTAAACAGATGCGTGTCAAAAGGCAGTCTCAGAAAAAGGGGTGCAATAACTATAAACTCGTTTTCTGCAATCACACATCCCAAATCGGTGATAAGTGCACACAAGACGTTCTAGCGGGCGCAATAAAATCTCTGTTCTTCTGTTCCCGCGTTTTCATCCAACTATCCCAATCCCCCAGGTGCAGAAGAAGAAGAAGAGCTGCACCAAAGAAAAACCTTTTCTCTGCGAAGAAATAACAGAGGAGGGAAAACCTGTACAGAGAAAGTGGTGGAAAACGTGTTTTCAGTATTCCGAATGCTATTACTGGCGTCGTTCGTTTACTCATTCGGTCGTTACCGCACATTCGAAATTTCTTCTGCCCTTCCCCCCTCATTCCATTTATTCCCTTTCTAACTCTGCAAATAAAGTTCCTACTCTTTCCCCGGCCAAACGAATTTCACTACGAAATTGAGGTCTATGGGATTATAAAAAGCAGCAAAATAGTGTGAGTTTTCGAATATTTGGGAAGAAATCTAAAAGCAATATCCGTATTCATATATTTCCTGCAGCGTATGAATCGTCGACCGGTGTTGCTTCATATTAGGGTAGAAATTTCTACTACTTCAAAAGTGGCATTCGTAAATCACATGGATTCTTTTAAAAAATTGTTTATTGTAAATGTTAGGAAATGGCTTAGAATTAGAACTTGATACACGATACACATTGTGTTAGTGGTTCGAAATCCACGGTAAAATGTAGGTCTCTATCTAATTAGACTAAAGTGTGCACGAAATGACCTAGAGCGACAAACCAATCTCTATTTTTTTGGTTTGTTTTTATCTAATTGGTTTCAATGTGAGGCACTTCTAGATTTTTCCTTTGTATTTTGCAAATGTTGTGATTGTTTTGTTATACAATTTGCGATTAGCGAGTACCGGTAGTGATTTTTTTGTACAAAATTATTCTTGGCAACTTCGTTTTTGTGTTGATGTTCTTTATATAAATAAGAAAACATTAATATTGTATACGTTTTTATATATTTATTTTTCTATTCATAAATTTTAGATTATGCTTCTCTATTGTCATTTAATCTAAATATATCTGCAATAAATATACCTAACTATGTAAACGCGCTTATTAGTTAAATTAAACGGGTGCGTGTGAAAAGGCAGTCGAGAACTACCCGAGAAAGAAGGGGTGCAATAACTATAAACTCTTTTTGTGCAATCACCAATCCCAAATCGGTGATAAGTGCAACACACGGCGTTCTAGCGGGCGCAATAAAATCCCTGTTCTTCTGTTCCCGCGTTTTCATCCAACTATCCCAATCCCCCAGGTGCACAAAAAGAAGAAGAGCTGCACCAAAGAAAAACCTTTTCTCTGCGAAGAAATAACAGTAGAGGAGGGAAAACCTGTACAGAGAAAGTGATGGAAAACGTGTTTTCAGCATTCCGAATGCTATTACTGGCGTTGTTCGTTTACTCATTCGGTCGTTACCGCACATTCGAAATTTCTTCTGCCCCTCCCCCTCATTCCATTTATTCCCTCTCTAACTCTGCAAATAAAGTACCTACTCTTTCCCCGGCCATACGAATTTCACTACGAAATTGAGGTCTATGGGATTATAAAAAGGAGCAAAATAGTGTGAGTTTTCGAATATTTTGGAAGAAATCTAAAAGCAATTTCCGTATTCATATATTTCCTGCAGCGTATGAATCATCGACCGGTGTTGCTTCATATTAGGGTAGAAATTTCTACTACTTCAAAAGGGGCATTCGTAAATCACATGGATTCTTTTAAAAAATTGTTTATTGTAAATGTTAGGAAATGGCTTAGAATTAGATTTTAGTAATATGATGCACATAGGTAAACGATTTGTAAGTAGATACACAATACACAAAACATGATTCTCTTATTTTCAATTTTATGTGTTTCACGATTTCTAGAACACATCTGTTTTGCTACATTGATTTATCTGTTGTATGCAGCCTGATGGCCAATTGGCTAGCTCTCTGTACTTTAGAACCACAGGTGACAGGGGCATGCATGCTTGTTAGGTCCCGATCTAATTAACCTAAAGCATGCATAAAATGACCGTAGAACGACAAACCAATCTCATTTTTTTTACCTGAGTGGTTTCAATGAGAGGCATTTCTAGTTTTTTCTTTGTATTTTGCAAATGTTGTGAGGATTTTGTTATACAATTTGCGTGTAGCGAGATCCGGTAGTAACTTCTGTTGTGCACATTCCCTCTTGGCAGCTCTCCTTTGGTTTTTGTGTTATGATTTTTATATATATAAGGAAACGTAATATAGTGTACATTCTTATATATTTATTTTTCCATTCGTAAAATTTAGATTCTCTATTGTCATATAATCTGAGTATATCTGCAATAAATATACCTAACTATATAAACGCGTTTATTAATCAAATTAAACAGATGCATGTCAAAAGGCAGTAGAGAACCACCGGAGAAAAAAAGTTGTGCAATAACTATAAACTCGTTTTCTGCAATCACACCTCCCAAATCGGTGATAAGTGCACACACGGCGTTACAGCGGGCGCAATAAAATCTCTGTTCTTCTGTTTCCGCGTTTTCATCCAACTATCCCAATCCCCCAGGTGCACAAAAAGAAGAAGAGCTGCACCAAAGAAAAACCTTTTCTCTGCGAAGAAATAACAGAGAAGGGAGAAACCTGTACAGAGAAAGTGGTGGAAAACGTGTTTTCAGCATTCCGAATGCTGTTACCGGCGTCGTTCGTTTACTCATTCGGTCGTTACCGCACATTCGAAATTTCTTCTGCCCCTCCCCCCTCATTCCATTTATTCCCTCTCTAACTCTGCAAATAAAGTTCCTACTCTTTCCCGGCCAAAAACGAATTTCACCACGAAATTGGGGTCTATGGGATTATAAAAAGGAGAAAATAGGGGAGTTTTCGAATATTTCGGAAGAAATCTAAAAGCAATTTCCGTATTCATATATTTCCTGCAACGTATAAATCTTCCACTGATGCTGCGTCCTATTAGGGTTGAAATTTCTACTACTTCAAAAGTGACATTCGTAAATCACGTGAATTCTTTTAAAAATATTGTTTATTGTAAATAACACGAATTGATTTAGAATTAGAGCTTGATACACGATACACATAGATAATCTATACTTTGAATGTAGATACATAATATACAGATAATCTACACTTTGAAAGTAAATACACATAGACACGATTATCTTATTTTCAGTTTTATTGGATTTAAGACTTTTGAAAGATATGTGTTTTGCTACATTGATTTAACTTTTGTACGCGGCCTGATGGCCAATTGGCTGGCGCTCTAGCCGTTTGTACCATAGGCTAATTTCACTAATTTTGTTAATAAATTGTACTATTATTCTAACTAATAAACATTTACTATAAAAATAACATAACTATAGTGTTATTGTTGATGGTCTGGAGTGTACATTTGAATAAAAATCATGCTTAGTATTGGATCATGGTCTGGAAGATTCCGATTCAAGTTCTTAATCTATAATGTCTATATAGTCTTAGTATTAATTAGTCGTAGGCTTAGTCTTAATTTTAAGGTATTAGCCTTATGATGAAATGATTTGTCTTATTCAAGGTATTAGTCCTAGTTTTAATCTTATACGTTATAAACTTTTCCAGATTAAGAATCTGGAATTATTAGTCTTAGTCAATGTCTTAGTCTTAGTCTGTCCCGACTAAACCTAGACAAAACTCTTACTTGAGCTAACAGAGTTTATAAAGCTATAAGAAAAATATGAAGCTTCAACTTAACCAGACACTTATAGAGAGAAAATTTACATGACCTTGACTTGCTAACAACTTTTGGACGATAGATGCTGTTTCGCGATGTCTATGTTAATCCTTTCAAACAGTGTAGAGGAAGTCTTGCATTCCTGGCGGGGTTTTCAGATGCATTCTGGCAGAATTCCACTATTTTTAATTTACATAACGTATTAAGGGGAAAATATAAAATAACTAAGCACTGTGATTGTTTATGAAAGATTTTCTAACATAATCTTAATCAGCATGAAATCTGCTCATTTTTCAGCTAGTAGTGACTAAAGAGTCATCCACTAATGGAATTAGACCCTCATCCTCTTGTATTCTATATAACATGCACTTATATTAGATTACGGGTAAGACTGAAATATTTTGAAAGGCATATAAATCCAAGCTATTCCATAACTGTTAAATACTCACCGAAAATACAAATTAATAACAGTTTTGGGGAATTCGTTTTTAAATTTTAAATCCTGAAACTTTCAAGATTTGGACTTCGCCCCCCACAGTATTTTTCCATTTAACAGGTAGGGATGAAAACTTTGTATTAGGCCGCATCCATCTTCCTTTTGTACGAAAGTTTTTCAACCCTCTCGCAAGGAAAACGAACATTAATATTGCAATAATAACACGGGAAGAGGGCTGTCCCTCTCCCCAAAATACCCCTCATGTATTCATATCCCCTACCCCCTCAAAAAAAAATGAAGAAGATGAAGAAGAAAGAAAAGAAGCCCTCCGCGCATTTCGGTCTATCATCACTTTCACTGCACAAAAGAAAGATTTCTCAGCCCATTTATCCATGTAACACGCAAGGAAGTGAAGTGAAGATACGAGGCAGGTGCGCAGAAAAACTACTCCTTCTCCAACATTCACTGCCCCGGTTTCTTGTGAAAGTTTTGATTTATAGGATCCCTTTTAAACAGAGAGGAAATGGAACAGGGATGGACAGTCAGAAAGCCTATGGGTCTTCATTCTAGTATGTCAATGAAGAATTCTTAATAATGGTGGTAATTTAATTTTTGGGCATAGCATCTGCAAGCAGATCTTTTGGGTGTTTTAACTATTACATCACTATTCCCAGAAGTTATATGTCCCTTTAGTGTTTGGGAATAAAGCCCTACTCGTGGTCCAATGGCAACAAGCACACCTACCATACAAAAGGGCTGAAATGCTGATGGTGGCAATGTCATAATCAGTGCTTTCAGAAACAAAGTGGCTCGATGACCTTTGACCATGACACTGTTTTTCTGGTTTATCACAAATAGAGATCAGTTATCCTTAAAAAACGTTTTCTTGACACCAAAAGAATATACAGCATACGAAAGAGGTTGACTAATTTTGTCAGTAAATTACAGGACCTTTAGGACCTACATTACAATTAGTCTAATTAATAGACCTTTCCTATAAAAAAATAACTATCGTTATACTGATGATGATCAGGATGTACAACTGAATAAGAATCGTGCTCCTCATGAAATCTTGATCAGGAAGATTCCAGGACAAGGTCTTAATTTGGAAGCATCTAGTCTAAGTCTTAGTGTAGATTGTCTTAATCTTGTCAAAATCTTATTTTTAGTCTTAATTTTAAATGCTTAGTCTTATTCTGGATTATCTATATTATATATATATTATTATCTATATATTTTGGTTAACATTTTAATTTTAGTCTGAAAAATATATATTTTCTTGTGTGTTATGCTACAAATGTATCATTAATATAAAATTATTATGATGTTTTCTTCAACAAATTAAATTTGCTGAATCATTTGACAAAAAAATTGAAGTTAAGTAATTATCTGCTATATCAAACTATTTCCTTTCCTTCATATAGACAGTTATATCAAAAACTAAATAAATGAAACACCGTTAAAATTAAAGTTTCAGAAGTATTTATAATAATAAAATGTTATTGTTAAAAATTAAATTTTGCTTAAAAATTAAAAATTTACAGCTTTATGAAATAACAATTTATATATCGATATTTTTAAACTCTATTATATAATTTAATCTTCTAGCAACATTTTCAAAACATTATGAATAGAATAAATCTTAAAATAATTTATTTTTCGTATTATATCCCATCTTTATATAATTTTACAGGTAACAAATAAGTTAGTTTCCATAAATATACATTATGTACTTCAAAATCCACTTACGCTTTCAAAATCCGATGTTTTTTATGCATTTTATCGTATCCATCGCCATACTTATTCAAACCTAGCAAAGAAATCACCAGATCAATCATTCCTCAGAAAGATGGTTTCAAAAAGAACAAAATTCAAGCATTTTGTACTTTTTATGTTAGTAAGCTGTCGGTAGAAATTTCAATGTTTGGGAATATTTAAAAATCTATGCAAAATTTTATAGAGCTGGGTATCAAGGGAACTTCTGAACTGAAGGAAATGTCAGTATCCCATATAATTGCTTGTCCTAAGCAATGTAATCCCCAAATTAATTCCTGAAAAAACATTAATAAGATCTATTAAAGGCCATAACGTAAACCTAATAGTCGTTACAGGGCCTAAATGGCTGAATGTCTAGCGCTCTGGCGCTCGGTGCCACAGGTCGAGTTCTGGTGGTGTTGGATGTTTGTAGTGGTTCGGAATCCACTTTAAACAGTAGGTCCCGCTATAATATGATCGAGCATTGTCTTGAGGTTTAGTCAATCTTCAGCCCTTGTGGTTCCTCGCTAAAAGTGAAGTTGCATATTACCCTTAGACATAGCCTGGACCTGGTGTAGGTTATCATGCACCAGGGGAATTAGTAACAACAACATAATAGTAAATAACTTAATAAGATTAAAGATTTACTTCATTAAATGATAACTTGATGAATATAAAAATATACCAGAAAATTATTTTCCTTTATGACAAACCAGCATGAATTATAAAAGGAAGCTTGATTTTTTTCTTCTTTTTTTTGAAGTTCATAATGAAAATAATTTGCAGTTTTTGGATTATATACATTTATCTGTTTTGAGAACGTAAAGTTTTAAAAAATATTAATTGTTAATAATCAGACATTTTGTGTCACCATATTATGAATTAAATTCATTTCCAATAAACTTGATGTAATTTATTTTCTTAAATTGAGTCATTCAAACATAATCCGTACGGAAAATGCAATCTATCATTATGACCAAAACTGGACTCGGCAAATTATAGTTTGAAGAACTTTGTTCCAATATGATCTTCAGCATAGCTTGCGTGAGGGACCATACTTTACGATGTCTACCATCAATGTATTGACAAAAAAATACCACCATTTTCATCGAAATCCTATATATTAAACCCAAACTATGGTACCAACAACGGTACATCAACAACTATTTCTGCTCCAATGTCCTTTCGAATGCCAAATGTTGGTATGGATCAACCCATACCAACCTTTTCCAGGATGGAGAATAACTGCAACCATTTTTTTTTCTACACAAACATCCATTGTCTGTGTTTCAATTGACAGTTAACAGGTATTTAAGGTACCACCGAGGGGACCCAATCTCAGGGGTTGATGCACCCTCCCCATCTTGAACCATATAATCACCGGAACAGTTTCGGGAAAAATATCTGGAGAGAGAGCTAGCTCCCTTCCCCAGCACCTGTTCCATCAAGCAGAAATGCATTTTTCCAGATGGGGATGAAATGGAAGTTTGGAATCACGAACCGAACCTGTGGGCGGCAGACAGCAGTGCAATGCAATTGTTTCAATGTGTTTGCTTGTCTGGAATCATCGCCCCATCGATTTGGGACTTGGGGGGATGGGGGGGCAGAGGGGCGTTGCATGAATGGTTTTATTTAGTGGGGAGGGGTTGGGGTCCAATTCTTTTATTTCGTTGGGCGTTGTTCTTCCATCTGCTTCGATTTGTTTTCGTTTGAAACATTCTGAATTTATCTGTCTTTTGGTGGCAGCATCTGTGATAGGAAGTTTTCTCTATAAGCTTAAGAGACACTTTTACCCAATTTTTATTTCTCTTCTTGTGACCTAAGATAAAAAGAATCAATCAAGTTTCATCTTTTATTTATTCAACTAAGATTCATTTCTGACTAATAATTTTGACTAATTGCTTGTTGAAATGTTTTTCTCCTTTATTTAAATATCATATATAATATATAGATGAAAATTCAAACATATTATATATAATTTATAGTTACAAATTCAAACATTTTGTAACCATTGCTAAAACTACCTACAAGTCACAGTTTGTTCATTGTGATTTTGCATATTATGTCTTCACTATGCCATGTAACCAATAGTGGCGATATCTTTGTAAATAATTTTACATTATTGAAAATATGAATTGATACTTGAAAATGATAAATATAATTTAAATAATTAAGTTAAATACTTAATTCGGTTATATTAGTACATAGTGGTATTCTATTAATATATTTAAACTTTGTAATGTATTTGGTTGCATATTTATTATCTTTTCATAAAGCAATTAAAATCAAAGCATTAGGGTATTTTTGCCTTTAATGTAAATTAAATATATATTTCCGTTATTTTAAATTATAATTAATAATTCTTGAACAACAGTCATAAAAAAAGTTAGATGAAGTAAATTAAAAACATTTTTTATTTAGCTAATGCTTTGAAAACACTTCTGTTCAGGCTTAGAATCAGGATTTTCAATAGGTTTTAAATATTAGAAATTTACTAAGAAATTAAAAAAAAACTACGTGTAGAAGTTTAAACTACTAATGTATTATTTATCCTTAAATAAATATATCATATATATGTGTACTAAAATGAAATATTTACATTTTTTTTCTTTCTTTTTAGGTAAGTGAAGAAAATACTCTTCTTTAAATGCAACCAATCCTGAATTCTTGATAGAAAAGATCTCTCAGATGAAGGTAAAATGCAAAATTATCAATAGAAATACATAAAATAAATGCAAACATACGCAGGAAAATAACTTAATAATAACAGATAATTAATGGATACCATGTAGTTGCAATGTAACAAATCTAATATATTCTAGATGGAAAAAGAACTCATTAAAGATATCTAGCACTATGAAATGCATATAGTTGTACAACAAATTTTTAGTTAAAACGAAATCTATAAATATATAACAAACGCTTATGTTAATATTAGCGAAGAGCGCTGATGTAAATATTAGCGGGAAAGTTTTAAATAATGTCGATCTGATATTCAATTAATTTTCTATAAGTTAAAGTAAAAACTTACCTTTACTTTACACACCAAATACTGTTATATAGCTTGCTCAGGTACAATTAGATACATAATATTTAAATAAAAAAATATTTTGTCATAAATTCTAAAAATTATTTTCTTACCTTATTCAAAATGTTTGAATACGTTATTAGATGGATATTTTGTGACGTTATTATAAAATCAGATCTATTTTACTTAGAATTAAACTTTAATTGGTAGTCAAAAATATACCTGATCAATTCACAAGTTCGAGAGCACACATATTGCTTAAAATAATTTATCACTCTTTTTTCTGTTACTTCCACTCTTAGTTTAGAGTAACTCTTAAAATTTAGAATTTTGCATTATTTATTATTACGGTAATTTTTTTTAAATAATTAAAATGCTTCATTAACACCTTATCTTTAACTTACAAATATAGCCATTTGATGTTGGCCTATTGATCTTAATAATTTCCTATCAAACTACCCATAATTTTCTCATTTTCTAAAGAATGTAAAGGCTTCATTAGCTTCTTATCTTTAACTTAAAAATATAGTCCTTTCATGTTGTCCTATCCTATCGACAGTAACAATTCTCCTTCGTTTAACGTTTTTTTCTAAAGAATTTAAAGGCTTCATTAGTGCCTTATGTTTAACTTAAATATATAGTCTTTTATGTTAACCTATCCTATTGACTTTAATAATTTTCCATAAAACTGCCAATAACTTTCTCATTTTTCTGAAGAATTTAAGGGCTACATTAGTACCTTATCTTTAACTTAAAAATATAGTCATTTGATGTTGACATATTCTATTGATTTTAATAAATTCCCTTTAACTGCCTATATTTTCCTCATTTTTGTAAAGAATTCAAAGTCTTTATTAGCGCCTTATCTTTAACTTAAAATATAATACTTTGATGTTAACTTATCCTTAATAATTTCCCATCAAATTGCCCATAATTCTCATTTTTATAAAGAATTTATAAGCTACATGAGCGCCTTATTTTTAACTTAACATATCCAATTGACTTTAATAATTTCCCATCAAACTGCCCATAACTTTCTCATTTTTATAAAGAATTTAAAATGCTTCTTTAGCATCTAATATGCAACTTAAAAATATAATTCTTTGATGATGTTTTTCCTATTGACGCTAATAATTATAATTCACCAATAAACTATCCATAACTTTTTCATTTTTTGTAAATATTTAAAATGCTTTATTAGCTCCTTATTTTTTATTTAAAAAATATGGTCCTTTATTGTTGATCTATCCTATTGTCTTTTATAACTTCGCATCAGACTTTTTCATAACTCATTTTTTTGTAAAAATTAAAATAAGTGTTTTCCCATTTTATATAATCTTATAAGTAGTATTTTCATCTATTCTATCGATATCAATAGTTTCCAATGACATGAACATAACATTTTAGCTCTAATAGGATTATTACACAAATTCTAAATTTCTAAACGCCAAATAAATATTCACCATAGCAACCGCAGTAAACAAATGATAAACAAATATGTAAACATAGCTCCTCATGTCACGAGTTTTACTCTCAAAACCCCCAAAGTTTTACCCCCCCAAAGGCAAACCCCACGCAAACACCAAAATAATATTTTTCAAATTGATCTAATTTAGTTCCAGTTCTCCAAAGCTCACAGCAAATTTCATGCTTCTAGCTGAAAAGAAAAATATGCGTAATATAAATGCTAACACAAAAACAACTTTGTTGCTTAGCAACGTGTTTGTTTATTTTCTCACAACATGTTGACAGCCAATAAATGTTTGTCCTGAAAAAAAATCGATTGGGATATGATTACTTTATCGATAGAAAAACATTTCGATTAGCTTACTCGAATGCAGATTTCTAGTTTGCTGAATTGACTGTTTGAGTTCTTGACAATTTGGATATGTTTTTTTCAAAACTTCGTGTCAAAAACTGATCTTAAATGACTTTCGTAGTCATATTTGTGAATAACTACAATAGTTTTATTTTACTTGTCGAAGTACTTTTGGCCATGTTGTTTTTAATTTCATAATCATATTTTAAAATATAACCAGTTGATTTGAATTATAAAACTCATTGTGAACACTAAATAAATCAAAATAAAACCAAAATAAACCAAACAATAAGTTTGTCAAATTTATTATACCTTGAATTGACTGTTTGTGTTCTTGACAGTTTATTAGATATGTATTTTGGAAACTTCGTGTCAAAAACTGATCTTAAATGACTCTCATAGTTGTATTTGTGAATAACTACGAGAGTTTTATTGTGCTTGTCAGAGTACTTTTGGCCATGTTATTTTTAATTTCATAATCATATTTTAAAGAAACCAGATGATTTGAATTATAAAACTCATTGTGAACACTAAATAAACCAAAATAAAACTAAAATAAACCAAACAATAATTTTTTTATCAAATTTATTATGTCTTTTACTAAAGATGGTATAGTGGTTTTATTCAAAAATTTAAATAAAAAAAAAAAAATTAAGTTTCACATTTCAAACAACAATTTATTTGTGGTATTAGTAGTTTAACCTCAATAATATTACCTTTTTTAATTTTTCACATACTTATTGCAAAGTTTTAGAATTGAAAAATATTTTCTTATTTAATTACTTCAGTACGAAACTTTTTTAAAAAAATTACTGTTACTGATTCATTTCCATAGTAGTTAATAAATTCAGTAGTAGTTAATACCATTCTCATCATGCTTTCTAAGAGGTATAATTAATAATAAATTTATTTTCCAAATTGGACTATTCTAACACCATTCAAATTCAGAAAAATTATCTTATTGAAGATCAACTTTCTACATTTCCATGACAAGTGGTGAAATAAAATATTATTTTAATATATTAAAATATCTATTTTTAACTCAAATTCGAATCTTAGTAAAATAACTTTACCCTTTTTAATTAAAATCTCATCAACAAGAGTCCTTTTATGAGGGCTCGAAATTGAGGGACCATACAATAACATGGAAGCCATACCTATTACAACACATCCCTATCCATTAATGAATTTCCCCTGGAAAATGTTGAATTGATCCTTTTAAATCTCGTCGGAATTTGTACTACTTAAAATGCATGCAGGGAGGATGGGGGAGGGCGAAAGCAGGTTTTAAATAACATTTATGTCCGATTGGATTGCATCTGCTAAATGACGAACAGCTGATGAGAAACTCTTTTGTGAAGGATGTTTCATTTCCTGGCCCTGAGATGGGGGATATTAGCTCTGTTGCGAGGGAGGGATTCATGGTTTGGTGTACTAGTATCTCCCGTTCGTATTTGCCATCGAAAATTACCAGCCTTAAGTAAACAGCAGAGCGCATGATGAGCATTGTGTGTTGATGGAACACGCGACATTGGACGCAAATACTCAACTTTCCTGTTGAATAGAATGTTGAATAATAGAAAGGAAGTCAAATTCTTTATTCGGCTGGGATGTGTTCGCTGGAGAGGGCTTTGTGCGCCTCGCATTGTGAGAAGTTTGATCAACAGGCATAAAGAAGTCATGTAGTTGTTGTTGCGAGGCAAGAAGTGTTAGCTGTCAGATAATTCAAATGGATTTTACTTTTTGGCATGAATAGTTCTGCATTGCACATACATCTTTTTTTCAAATATATTATTTAGTTCATTATGCTTATCTGAAACTTTTACATGTTGTACATGTTGTTTGTTATATGTTTCAAGTTTACATGCTGCAAATAGAATGTTTTTTTATTAAAGTCAGATAAAACATCATTTTTTTGTAAAATTAGAGTTTGATCAACAGGATAAAGGCTTCATGTAGTTTTGTTGCGGAGTAAGAAGTGTTAGCTGTCAGAGTATTCACATAGATTTTACATTTTGACATGAATAGTTCTGCATTGCACACACTTGTTTTTCAAATTTATTATTCAGTTCATTATGAATATTTGAAACTGAGAGAATGTTTTATTATCAAAGGGAGATAACACATCATTTTTTGTGAAATTAGAGTTTGATCAATAAAAATGTAGGACTACAATTAATCTACAGGATTTCATATGGTTGTTGTTGCGGGTCAAGAAGTGTTAGCTTGTCAGAGTATTCAGATAGATTTTGCTTTTTAATATGTATAGTTCTGCATTGCACACACAGGTTTTTAAAATTAATTATTTAGTTCATTATGCGACTTCTGGCTATTCCCTAATTCAAAAGACCACTCCGAGGACACCGTTTTGAGTCGATTGAAGAGATTCAACGTGAATTGCCACACGCTTTGAAGTTTATCCCTGCCGATGACTTTTTAGCATGCATTGAGTATTGGAAAAAAATTGGCATAAGTGCATTGTGTCCGGAGGGGCGATGAAATAATTTTGGAAGAATAAATAAAGAATTTTTGAAAAGAAAATAATTTGTCTTAATTTTTTGGGCACAGTAGTATAGCAGCCCTCTCCCGTGGTACACCCTAGATAACGCTGAATTTTCTGAATATCTGCTGTTCTATTCTAATATCTTTAATCTTTTGACTTGTATTAAAGTGCCCAGCCTTTGAAACAACAGCAATATCTTCATTGATTGTGAATTCAAGTGACGCAACCTACTTGATGACGCTAGCAATATTAACGTCTCACGTTCCACACCACTTTCCACATTAAAAAAATCGACAAACAAGCGATTCAGCAAATAATGAAAACGTAAATGAATTCGTAAACCAAAAAGGTATTCCGTTGAATTTAAGAAATAGGAAAGGTCGATGATAATCTCCCATGTTTCATTCCTAATAATATTAGTTCAAAATTTTGGTGACGAAATGTAGGGCAATGCAGCAGCCCTCTCTCTGGGTGCAGACTAGGTAACGCTGAATTTGCTGAATATCTATTGTTCTAGTAGCAAATGACTTAGATTGAAGTGTCCGGCATTTGAAACAACAGTAATATCTTCATTGATTGTGAATATAAGTGACGCAACCTATTTGATGACGCTAACAGTATTAGCGTCTCACATTCCACACCACTGGATCAAAGTGTCCAACATTTGAAACAGCAGAAATAGTTCCATTGATTGTGAATACAAGTGACGCAACCTACAACTTACTTGATGACGTATTAGCGCCTCACATAGATATAAGTGACGGATCAAAGTGTCCAACATTTGAAACAGCAGCAATAGCTTCATTGATTGTGAATACAAGTGACGCAACTTACTTGATGACGCTAACGGTATTAGCGCCTCACATTCCACACCACATTGCATTTTTAAAAAAATCAACAAACAAGCCGCTCAACAAATAATGAAAACAGGCCTTCTTACGATAAACACGTTTCCGTCTCTCCTCCTGCCATCCCTCTCCGAGAACTTACTCCAGAGATGAGGGTACGGTTGAAGTTAAAAAAACAAATAAAACAAGGAAGAAAAACCCTTCCCTATGTTTCAAAAGACATCAAGTTCAACTTTCCGATTTGGAAACACGAGTCTGTTCCGCCCCCACGGGCGAGATATTACCCACAAAAACACAAGAATGGGAGAAGAGAAAAAAATTAAGTGAAAAAAATATCCCGGAATAAAAAAAAAAGGAAAAAAACGGGAGAGAGCAAGAGGAGGAGAAGAAGAAGAAGAAGGGAACTGTCCGCCGAAGAATAAGATAGTCTTTCGGGATAGTCAGAAGAAGAGGGATGGAGGGAGGGAGGGAAGAAAAGAAGAAGAAGGGAAAAAAAAGGGTTGGAGAAGACGAGAGGAAGAAATAAATACAGGGTTGCAATGCATACAATCAATCCCAGTTAGAAAGACATTTTTCATTCGACTTGGGCAAGGTGCGCGGGGACTCGCCCACAAATTGCGGCGGGGGATTTTCGGTGGGGCCCTTTTTTTAGCCATCGTTTTCATAAAGAAATTTCAGTGAGATATGATTTAAGTTCATCTGAAGATATGATCTGAATTGAAATTCGATGTATTTAATTTTAACAGTTTGCCTTAGTTCATATAGTTTTGTTTTTTTATAGGAAACTAAAATGAATTTACTTTACTTTATTTATAAACTTAAAATGATAAACTTTACTAATTAAAGTCCAACACTTATTTTCTCAATATTAGTAGTCATTATTTTCTAAATAATTGTAGTCATAAGTTTTATAAGGAATGTTAGTGAGATATGATTTATAATTCAAAGTTTGTTTCAAAAGTTAGTTTTGTTTCTTCGGAGAAAATTAAATAAAATAACTTTATCATTCTTAACTATACTAAAAAAACTCAATAATCATTTTCTCAAAAATAATAATCATCATTTTCATAAGATAAGATCATTTTCATAAGTTAGTAAGATATGATTTTTACTTCAGAGTTTACCAGTTCGTTTGAAGATATAATCTCAATTGAAATTTGATGTAGTTCTTTTTAAGCAATTTGCATTAGTTCATATTTTTTTTTCTTCGTAGAAAATTAAATAAAATGATTTTTTCATTCTTAACTTTACAAATAAAAGTCCAATAATCATTTTCTCAACATTAGTAGTCATCATTTTGCCAATATTAGTAGTCATCATTTTCCCAATATTAGTAGTCATGACTTTCTCAATAATAGTAGTCATTATTTTCATAAAAATTTTTAATAAGCTGTATTTTATTAGTTCGCTTGAATCCGATCGAATTGCGATTTAGTTAACTTCTACTAATTTGCTTTATTTCTACTATTTGCTTTATTTGCATAAAAAATTAAATAAAATAGCTTTATCATTTCTAACTTTACTAATAAAAGTCCAATAATTATTTTCTCAATGTTAGTAGTCCTCATTTTCTCAATAATAGTAGTCATAATTTTTATAAGGAATTTTTAGTAAGACATGATTTATACTTCAAAGTTGAATCAAAAATCTATGCAATTAATTTTCAGTAATTTGCATAAGGTTTGTTTCTTCATAGACATTAATTTAAATGACAATATCATTCCCAAATTTACAAATAAAAATTAAATTATTATTTTTTCAGAAACATTGCTTAAAATTTTGATTTCGTGAAATATTCGGAAAAATATATATATAAATATCATTAAATGTATATAAACTTCATTTAAAATATACAGATAGATATACCACTGCTCCAGTTATTTATATCACTTAAAATATACAGATATTTATGACTTAACCAGATATTTATATGACCGTATCCAGATATTTATATCACAAAAATAGCCAGATAATGATATCCTTGTGATATAAATATTCAGATATTTATATAACTTATCCAGATATTTGCATCACAAAAAGTATCCAGATAATTATATCCTAGTGAAATAAATATCCAGATAATTACATCTTAGCGAAATAAATAGTCAGATAATTACATGTTAGTGATAAAAATATCCAATGATTTATATATTTTATAAAGATATTTATAAGTAAAAGTAATATATATATATCCAGATATTTATATCCAACTAATATAAATATCCAGGTATTTATATCACTTAAAATATCCAAATATTTAGATGGAGGAATAGGGGACGGAGAGACTTGGTGGATAGAACGAATGCTATTATGAATTCGAATCAATGATATTTAGCTCAAAACTCTGCAAGCAATGTCAAACAGAAAGTTTCCCTTTCTTGCAAGATATGGGCACGATAAATCTATAAGCCATAATTTTATTTCATTTGACTCAAACAGTGCGATGCGAAGATTTCAGCTGTATGGCGTGGATGCAGCTCTGCGTGTTTGTCATTTGAGCGATAAATGACCTTTGGTCAAAGTACCCAGCATTCAAAAACAACAACTTATCAAGAAATACGACTATACAAGATGGAGTTTTGAATTTTTTTTATGGAATATTGTGAAATATAAAATAATTGATAACATTTATGTTCTCTGTATATTTTTATATTGAAATAATTTCGTTAAAAATCAAGAAAAAATAAAATAAAGGAATTTTGAGAAACGAATTCTCAATGTTTTTATGTGTGGGTAGGGCGAAAATGCCTTTATCTATATTCCTAAAAAACATGAAGGGAAAATTAAACATTATATGAAATTTTGTTTGAGTTGTAAATATTTTAATTACGATTGTAACGCTTTTCACCATATTTTACACAACATATGATATTTGTTAAAGTTATATTTCATGATGGTCATTAAACGAGAACAGGTTTGGGTAAATATTTACAATTTTGCAATGAAATACATTTTTGTAAATCCAAATTGAATAATAATTGGTAATGGACGGTATAAAAATAACTGTATGTGATGATACACGCACATATTCTATTTGTACTGATTTTATCAAGTGCAGTAGACCATGTTCCAAATTAATTGTTCAAAATCTTATCAACACTCACCTGCTCAACTGGCAGCTGTCCCACATAGGCGACGATGTAATTGAAAAACAAAAGACAACATTTGTTTAGATTCTCAAAGCGAGCTTGAAGACATAAACAAAATTAAGGAAAGGATATTTAAAATAAGTTTGATGCCTTGAACAAACCACATAATTAAAATTTCCATTTTAAATATTCAAATGAGCCTTGCACCAGATATTTGGATTATTGTGAGTATGTGCTATATTTACATCCACGAATTGTATAGAATTCAATTTGCATTTAAAAATCAAAATGTTTTGTTAAAATTGGAAGGAAAATGCAATAAGGTGTGTATATATGTGCAAACACAGGTTTGGCTAATTATCGAATGTCCTTTTAAGCTTATATATTTTTTAAGAAATTCTAGTAAAATGTATAAATAGTTAATTATAATTTGCACAATATAAATCGTTACATAATTATGGCAATGGCTCCAGGAATCAGAATGGAGACTCTTACACAAGGTTTAATGTCTTAGTTTTACTTTTATGTATAATACAATTCAGGAATATGGAAAATAGCTGCAATTAAATATAAGTAGACATCCTTATTATGCATTTAGTAAATCTATCATTCTGTCCTTTGTAACTCACTAGTAATAAGGATTCACTATATTTTAAAGAAAAGAAGTTTTTGATTCCTCTTATGGAGTTTATTTTCATTTGTTTCTGTGAAAAATATAGTCGAACAAAATAAATCATTATATAATTATACCTATGGCGTCAGAATTCAGTGAAATGGAGGTGAAGACACCTGCTTAATAAGGTTAAATTTTTAATTTCTTTTATGTATTTTGCAATGCAAGTTTATGAAAAAATTGAGGCAATTTTTATAAAGTACACGTTTCTATTCTTCATTTCTTATATTTCTATCATTTATACTTTGTATCTCAATAATAATGTTGATTTATTTTTAAAGAGGAGAAGGTTTTGATTCCACTTGTGGAATGCATGGCATTTCTTTCTTTGCAAAATATATAGACCTGAAATTGTGATACTCAAAATCCCAATTGGATACCATTGGTGGAATTTTTCACGCTTTCGCTAATACAACACCTAAATGTGTATCCATTTCTTCTTAAATGCTTCCCAAGAAGATATTAGTTATCAAGTAAAATGAAAACTATACGTTGCTACTACTATCCCTCCCATATACATCTCTTCAAAGAATGCTTTGACAAAAAGAACTTTTGTACCTTATCCTAAATGCGTCAAAAACCCAAAGCTTACTAGTAGCTCTTTTCATGTTAGGCTACCTTTTTCCTGTTACATGTTAGGTTAATTGTCTCTAGGTGCCTCCGTCAAATTCAAATTGCATCTTCTTTCTTTTGCTCAGCTACAGAGTTTGCTTCCTTTATTATAGCACATCCAGTAGCATACAAAGGAAAAGAGATCAAATAATCTTTATTTATCATTAATAAACTTTATCATGTTTCTCAACAAACACCTGTAATGTATTATACCGTGGAATCAAATCTTTTCTCCTCTTTAAACGTAGAAACCTGATGGCCAATTGGTTAGCGGTCTGGCCTTTGCTTTCCCAGGCTTCAGGTTCAATCGTGGCGGTGGCACAGATGTTCGTGAGTGGTTCGGAATATACGCTAAACTGTAGGTCCCTATCTGTTTAGCCCTGGTATGCACGAAATGAACGTAGAGTGACAAACCAAACCTCTTAAAATTATGTTAACCTGTGCTATCATTGAGCTACAATTGACAGAATTATAGCTTTATTTTTTTCTAAATCAAGAGACATGTGGTCAACACTAGAAAATACAAATATTATTTTTAATCTTTTGCATTCAAGGGAAAATATTGATATCAATCCTTAAAGTTTTCAAAATAATTACTTTTGTATAATTGCCATAAATGCTACATGCCTAAAAAGGCATAATATATTGAATTATATATAGATTCTGATTTGTTGGGTTTACCAAGGATTTATTTCAAAGATAAGTAAATCTTTGGTAAGATGAGTTTTATTATTACTATTTCTTTTTTTAATTATTATTATATAAATTGTAAAATTAAAAGACTCTTTAATGCCATCCGACCAGTATCTCCTTCCTTTGATTCAAACCCGACCCCTTACTGATTGTAATTTCCAATTTTCTTAGAAGACGTGAGTTTAAGCGGAAGTGAAAGCCTTTGCCTCGACCCTCCCTCCACCCTACCCCCTCACTGCCCCTTTTCTTAAGACAGAAATAAAAGAAAAAAATGTAAAACGTGGGGGGGGAGGAAAAAAAAAGAACTTGAGTAGGGTGTGGTCGTCGAAAGTACGTTCGGACGGAGAGCGACTCTATTGATCCAATTAATTAACGATGAGGGATTGAGTGGCAAGAAGTCGTCTGCTGAAATTGCTAGGGGGGGACAAGTGTGGGTGGGGGGCGAGTGACAGTAATTTTATTTGGCTCTAAGGTCGTTCTCACGTGATAACGGTTCGAATAGAAAATTCTCTTGCTTCCACCCCACCCCTCCTACCTTCCTTTTGTATTTCCCTAGTGTCCATAGAAAATGAGTTCAGTTTTGTTGTACAAACATTTGATGTTGTTTTTTTTATATTATTTTTTAGAACTGGAAACTTAGGGGGTCTATTTGAGGGGGGGAGGGGTTAGAACACTCAAATTTTCCCACTGGGGTGCAACGAATGCATTGTAAAATAAATTAGGCTGAAAGAGGGATCAAAGTAATAAACGAATGATAGTTGCTTTTTTTGTACATAATGAATAATTAGAAAATAATAAGCTAGAAGATTAAGAAAAGCCTTAATTGTTTTTTTTTTTTTTTTCTGTCCTTTAAGAACTAATCAACTGTGTTCCTCTTAATCTATTTTAATTATTTTTCCTCTCGGTATTCTTTTAAGTTAATTAAATCCTATTCATTCAGAGATTCCTCTTTTGTCCTAGTTAACTGCAATAGTTAATTTTTAATATATTTTCTAGTGTTTCAAAAGCGTTCTTCCTAATTACCTAAACAATGATGGAAAATAATAATAATAATATACTTTCGTAATAGATTAATTATTATTAATAGTTTTGAATAAAAATAGAGAAGAAAGACGATTTAATTAAATTCCAACGTTTTCTAAACTAATATTATGCATATATATATATATATAGTAGAATTGATTAGACTATAATAAATGACACCAAAGAAAATTTTATTTTATTTATTTATCATCATTTTAATACTGCACTGACGAACGCTGTTACTTATTTAGCACTACCCAAGGAGCAAATACAGCTTAAAGATATGCTACGAACGCGAGTAGCACTACCCCTACAACACTCTGTGATCCTATAGGACCGGAACCTACGATTAAAGTGAATTCCGAACCTCTGAAAACATCCCTGTTGCCTTTGGGACTCGAACCCGAAACATGTGGCATCGAACGCCAGAGCGCTAGTCACTAGCTATAACATTGTATTATGCTCAATTGAAAATAATGCTTTAAACATGCATAATTTTTTTATAAATTTGTGTCATGCACAATTAAAAAGGATGCTTTAAACATGTATAATGTTTTATAACTTTTTGTTATGTGCAGTTCAAAAGAATGCTTTAAACATGTATAATGTTTTTATAACTTTGCGTTATGGGCAGTTCAAAAGAATGCTTTAGATATGCGTAATAGTTTATGATTTTGTGTTATCGCAGTTCAAAAGAATGCTTTAAATATGCATAATATTTTTATAATTTTGTGTTATGCGCAGTTCAAAAAAATGCTTTAAATATGCATAAAATGTTTATAACATTGGTTATGAGTAATTAGAAAAGAATGCTTTAAACATGTATAATGTTTTATAACTTTTTGTTATGTGCAGTTCAAAAGAATGCTTTAAACATGTATAATATTTTTATAACATTGTGCGCAGTTCAAAAGAATGCATTAAACATGTTGTTTCTATAATTTTCTATTATGCGAAGTTCAAAAGAATGCTTTAAATATGTATAATATTTTTATAACTTTGTGTTATACGTAATTCAAAAGAAGGCTTTAAACATGCTTAATTTTTTTATAAATTTATGTTATGCACTAATTCAAAATAATGTTTTAATTTAATTTCAAAGAACTTTTATTTGGGACAGAATAACTCTTAGGGCATTGTCCAAATCATTTTCTGCTAAAAATTAAAAGCTTTAATATATAACATAAAGGATATATTTTGAGATTCTCATCATGATCCAGATATAGAGATAAATGTGATTAGAAGGTACGATAGCGTAATTAATTATTGGATTTTGTAATAAATTTAAATTAGAAGAGTTTTGAAAGTTTTTGTAACTTGTGCGTCTCATGTTGGCAGGTATCATTATTTTCTGTACTGGAAGAACATTGCAAAATTGATTAGAGTATCTCCTGTGAAATTAATAAACGGATATATTGCTCACCATGGTTCATTATATCTTGCAACTAAGCCTCCTACGATATCCTTCGATATCCGATATTCAATCTACACGACACCCAAAAACTCATTTATTATTTTGCTCTCTCCCTTAAACTTACCTTATCTTTTAATGCTTGCATCACGATTTTATTGAAAAAAGTTACGAAACACTCTTTGCACAAGGTTTGGAAATGTTAGAAACAGATGCAGTAGCAGAAGAAAACTAAAAATTTCCCAGTAACGAAATTTGCAATTAATTCGAAACATATCTCTGCCATATTCGAATTTAGTAGTTTTATCGTTTGAAAAGGGCGAAGTAATTAACGTACTTCAAGAAAGAGGGGGGTGTAGCAGCAGTAAGAAAAAGGAAAAAAAAAACAAAGGACGAAGGACGAAGAAGAAGAAGAAACTGAAACTCCCGAGGCAACTAATCGAAGAAGAAGACCCTCTGCAATCGCTTCCATTTAGAATATCGGAAAAATTCATCTTTAATTGCTTCGGTACGGCATGCAATCACGAATGTTAGTGCCGCTTTGTCTCTGTGTGATGCTTGTTTTCAATTATTTTGTGTTAAATTACTTATGGAAAAGGAAAAGCAATTACGGGAGGTTGCAGAAGAGATGAGCTAATTTTAGCTGTCACTGTTGTCTGCGTAATGTTGCCCACAGTTATTTTTAGAGTGGGGTAGTCGTTTATGGAAAAAGTTTCAGGATTTGCATAACGGAACCTCGATACGGAAAAGAAAACGTAACAAACATCGAAAGAAATCTGTGTTCGATTCCTGCCATTAGACCAGTTATGATCTTGCAAAAGCAGTTTGTCTCAATTAAGTGATTTCTTACGGAGAAAAAGTAAAAAATCTCTGCAATCCATACTTTTAAATACATTTAACTATGTGAACTAAATTCATTTGAACTGAGTAAATTATGTTTTAAATTTGTGAAATTGAACTTGCAGAATTCTGTCCACAATCTGATATTTGCTACTTGCAAAAAAATACTATTTTTTTACTGCAGCAATATAATATTCTGGGGCCTGATGGCGAAGTGTCTAACGCATGGTACCACGGGTTACTGAATCAAATTCTGGCCATGCCATTTGACGTTTGTAGTTGTTCAGAATCCACTTTAAACTGTAGGTTCTGATCTGATTATAGCTAACGTGAACAAAAAATAGCAGTAGAAGGGCAAACCAGGTGGTTGGGATAGGGCTAACAACTCTACCCAATAAAAAAGAAAATTGTCATTGGAAATAAGTTGGAAAAACAAGACAGATCTTATCCTAGATATTAGTGTCAGGATGGGCCTGGCTGGTGGGAGCTGACTGAAATTGCCTTGGACGGGAAATGGCTGTAGTACTTGATAAGAAGAACAATATAATATTTTATATATTTTACTTATAATTACTCTATAATTATAAGTAATCATATTACTTATAATTACTCCATAATTGTTAGGTTTTATTACTTAAAAACACTATTATATCATCAATAGACTGCCAATAATTACTCAAATAATCGTTTATGATTGATTAATTGATCCACTATTTGCCAACTTGAACCAAATTCAGATAGCTGGAATAATTGTTCATTGTTATTATACCATTATTTTACTTCTTTTATGAGTATTATAAAGGATGTAAATATATTAATAAGGATATAGATAAATAAAACATTTTAAAGAACTTCATGCAGGCTAAATATACAAATTTTAACTTAATATTTTATAAAAATCAATCGATTATATTTCAAGTTAACAGAAATATTGTTATACTCAAATACAAGTATTATCATAATTATTTTTTGTATTATTAAATTTCCAAAAATGTAATTCATTTAAGAAAAATTATTAGACGAATTATTTATGGCAATTTTTAGCATTACAAAATTAAAAATTGCCATAAATAATTCGTCTAGCTGTCGACTGTAAAACCCACTATACCGTTAAGATACATACCTTGCTGAGATGCTGACTTACAGGGGTAAAATAAACTTGTGTTATAAAACGTTACCATAAATTTACAATGTAAGAATACGTATATTACTTATGAGGCACAGTAAGAAATTTATAATAATGTGTATTTGAAACAATACAAAATAAATTATCCTTGATGTAAAAATTAAAAGATTAAATTAAAATGCAGCAATTAAATGATTAAAATAATCAATAGCCATATTTCTTACATTTGAACTCGATTTAGGTTTATTAAGAACAAGTCATATTGTATTACCATATGATTACGTAAACGTTTTAAGGAATAAAATCAGAAAATAATAAAAAAGTATGCAAATTAATCAAAAGCTTTAAAAACGATTCTATCTAATTGTAGAATTTGTTTTGTTATATTCCCAGGAAAATAAAAATTCTAAACAGAGATTGACGAATCTTTGTTGAAAGTTCCTGGCTATTCATTCACATCAGACATAAAAAATGCAGTCCAATTTAATTTTTTCGCAATTAAACCCAAAAAAAGTGATTCAACAAACCATCAATTAATAAATTATTAAGAACAACATCAAGCCAAATTGTATTACCACATGATTACGTAAAACTTTTAATAGATAAAATCAGAAAATAATTTTTAAAAAAAATATGTAAATTAATCAAGAGCTTTAAAAAAGATGGTATCTAACTCTAAATTTTTTTGCTATATTTTCTGGAAAACTAAAACTCCAAATTGAGATTGAGGAATCTTTGTTAAAAGATTAAAAAACAAAATATGATGTTTAAAAAAAAAAATGAGTAGAACACTCATTTACACCATAAATCAAAAAGCTGTCCAAAAGCGGTCGTTCGTACTTAAATACAGAAAAAAACGGTTCAACAAAAATGCAATTAAGAAATTATCATATTGAGATATCATCAAGCGATATTGGATTGATTACGATGATTACGTAAAACTACGTATATTACAGATTACATATATTTGAACTGAATTCGGGAAATATTAGAACTGAAATCAAGAAATAATTTTAAAAATTATGCAAATTAATCCAGAGCATTCAAAAGATTGTATATAAATCTAGAAATGTTTTTACTATATTTTCAGGAAAATAAAATCAAATTTGAGACTGAGGTACCTTTGATGAAATTTCATAGCCACTCATTCGCCTCCTACATAAAAAAGTGGTCCATTTAAATTTTTTTTCACTTAAACATAAAAAAGTGGTTCAGCCAGCAATTAAGAAATTATTCAGAACAACGTCAAGCCATATGATAGCCAAGCCAAGCCCATCAGGATATATTTTAATTGAAATCAGGAAATGTTAGAACTGAAATTAGGAAATAATAATAAAAAAATATGCAAATTAATCAAGAGTTTAAAAATAGATGGTATCTAACTATAGAAATTTTGTGCTATATTTTTAGGAAAAATAAAAACTCCAAACTGAGATTAAGGAATCTTTGTTGAAAAGTTTCTGGCCACTCATTCACACCATAAATCAAAAAGCGGTCCAAATAAATTCGTTCGCACTTAACCACAGAAAAAAAAAGGGCGGTTCAACCAGCAATTTAACCAGCGACAGATGTTTACGTTTCTACCTTTCCCCGTACACAACCAACCGCTACTCTCTTCTGCCAAAATATCAAAAAATCAAACCATCTTTTTTGGTCCTCAATGCATTTTTCAGAGCAAAAGATGAAAAGCCGTGACAAAATTAGTTTTACCCCCTCTGCCGCCTGGCACGCCAGTGACACTTTCAATATTTGTGACCCCGTTTCCATGGCAACGGTTTTTAAGCCTCCAAGCTACGTGTACGTCTATATAAACTTTTCTCTTGTGTTGCTGTATTTTTTTCACTTTTTTTCCCCTTCCATTCCGTGTTACACGCTTGCCTGCTCACCGCTTTGGGTGAGGATTGTAGGAAGTTATTGAGAACTCACTCGGGAGAGAAAGAGGGAAACAGCATTTGAATATAACGGGAGAAAGTTTTGGAGTGTTGTTTTCGATTGCTTTTATCATTCATTTGGTCGGAAAACGAATGTTTTGGGGGGTTTAAATCTTTTGAATTAGTTTAGTATTCTTTGCCCAATATAAATTCAAATTAGTAGATAAATAGTGGTAAGAGCAAAATATAATAAAAACTTTTTATGTTAGTAGGACTATATGATTAATAAGTATCTGATCCTCATTAAAAATTAATTATTTGTAAGCAGAAAAATTTATTTAATTTTTGTAAGTATGTTGGTCGTAATTTATATATTAATTTTTTCATTTGTAAACTTGCAGACTACCAGATGATACTTACAAAAGTATTTTAAAATACATGTTTCAGCAATTTATTTATTCATCGAATGAGAAATATTTCATCCATCTACTCCATTCATCTAATAAGAAATATTTCATCTCTTTTTCATTCATATAATAAGAATTATTTCATTCATCTAATAAGAAATATTTCATCTGTTTATTTCATTCATCTAATAACTATTTCATCTGTTTATTTCCTTTATCTATTTCATTCGTATAATAACAAATATTTCATCCATCTACTCCATTCATCTAATAAGAAATATTTCATACATCTATTTCATTCATCTAATAAGAAATATTTCATTTGTTTATTTCATCTATCTTTTTCATTCATATAATAAGAAATATTTCACCTATCTATATCATTAATCTAATAAGAAATATTTCACCTGTTTATTTCATTCATCTAATAAGAAATATTTCATCTGTTTATTTCCTCTATCTATTTCATTCATATAATAACAAATATTTCATCTATCTATCTCATTCATCTAATAAGAAATATTTCATCTATCTATTTAATTCGTCTAATAGAAAATATTTCATCTATTTGATTCATGTAATAAGGTTTTAATAAAAGGCCGAAGTCGGTTTTGTTAAATGATAGATGTTATGGCATTTATTTTATTAATATCATTATAAAATTATTTTCGAGTATTATTATTATTATGTTAAAATTCATACTTAATTCATACTTCGTTTTTCTAAATAATAAACATATGACTATTTTTGGATTAACAATTAAAAAACATATTGTAAAGAAGAATTATCAATATTTATTATTTCATAATTAACTATATAAAAATTTATCTGAATCTCCTATTATTATTGTTATAGGAAAATCGAACGATAAAAATCAGTAAGAGAGTAAAAAAGACACTTAACAATATGCGATAAAAATATACATTCAAATAAACAATATAAATACATATTAAATTAATAATATGCTATGTAATCCAGTTCATATTTTACGAAAGCATAAAATTATTGATTATAATAAGCAAAACAACATTGTTTTTTTTATTTACTTCTAAATGTAGCCGATTAACATATTATGCTAGCATTATTCTGCCTTTTTTTCATAAAAAATTTAATGAAATTGATCTTCCTTCTCAAAAATTGATATTTTATTAATATTTCCAGTACTGACATTAATTAAAATATTTTTGCTTTAATTTAGTTTTCCTTTTTAATTTTAAATACTATAACAATTAATTATCATAGTTAGTGCAAAGTTAAAATAACTATTTCTATCATTTGTATTATTTATAATTGTCTCATTAAAATAATATGTAAATTCGATAGAACGCGAATGTTTGTTTTAATTTTTATGGATAAGGTACCTTAAAATAAATTCGTATTCTGGTAGCAATAATGTAAAGCTAAATATTCTAGAAATTATAACATGAAAATGATTGCTTTGTTGAACAAAGTTTGTAGTTTTTTCTTTAAATATACATGGCTATATTCTGTTTTATATTTTTTGAATAAAGTGTAAAAAATAAATAGAGCGTGTTTGTAACAGTTAATAATATTTTTTTACACTTTTATTTTACTTCAGATAAATTCACTTTAAAAAGTATCTTATGCATATATAACTTTGCAAACATGTATATACCTTATATAATACATCGCTTAAACATCAGAATACTTTAATACACGAATATATTAGAAACGTTTAAAAATGCTACATGCTTTAATATTATTATTATGCTTTATAATACATCTACTTTCATTTTTTAATGTCTTGTAAGAATATACTGCCACTAAAATGAAAAAATTTATATTTTTCAAATATTATAGAAAATGTCTAAAAAGACTATTAATCTAAATTTTATAGATAATTAATCTCTATTATAAAATGCCTGAGCAAATTTTCTCATAAAACAAATTTATCGTGCCAGCCGTTTAAAAATTAATTTGCCTAGACGATTAGAAACCTGTTTGTCTAGCATCAGACTTCAGGTATTTAAAATTTACTCCCATAACCCAGACTTATGAAGAAATTAAAAAAGGCAAACACCGGCGCAAGTGTTTACACAATAATTAAGCATTTAACAATTTAATCCCCCTACTGTACAAAACTTAATCAACATAACGTCTAATCTTTAACGTATTATTCGTTAAAGCTTTTCCTTTTTAAAAAAAAATTGGAGAAGAAAAAAAAACGTAAGAACTTTTCCAAACCACTTAACTAAGGCTTGCTGGAAAACTAATTCAGTAAAATCCTGCTCTCACTTTTGGCTGAGAAGTATTTGATGAATCTTTAAAGGTAGAAAAAAAAGAAAGAAAGAATAATAATAATAAGACGGGGGGCTGTATGTAATGAAAAAAAAAATGGCGAAATCTCTGTACTTGAAAAGCGTTTAAAATGGGCCTTCGGCGTAATAACCATGGGAGAGGGACCTTCTGTGCGCCTGTAAAACTTCGATTCGCTCAAATTATCCAGCCAGGAACAATTAAAAGGACGAGCCGTTCTAGGCAACAACCGTGTAGCTTGCGGTCGGCCGATGTAATGGTCCTAGTTCCAGTCAACTTGAAGCACGAAATATTCGCATTAGGGCCGTTTGCACTTGTTTTGTTTTGGTTGGCAGTTCTCTGCTCCAGATGCAGGGCAGCGAGCGACGGCCATTTTGGGTCACACACAATCAATCATTTTGGTACCCTCAAAGAAGAGGGGCCTGATGACTGAATGGCTAGCTAACTGGAACTCGGAACCGCAGGTTTCGGGTTCGAGTCCCTGGGGGCCATAAATGTTTGTAGTGGTTCGGAATCCACTTTAAACTGTAGGTCCCGGTCTGTTTAGCCCTCGTGCGCATAAGATGTACGTAGAGTGACTAACCAAACCTCAAAGAAGCAATTTTTTTTTAATTCAATCTGACTTTATATCCGAATTTTAACCCAGTGAAAAATACAGGAGGGCTTAGATTCATTTTTTAGTATAGTTTGGTTTGTCTCTATACGGTAAACTTGTGCACACTTCAGGCTAATTAGACCGGGACCTAAAGTTTAAAGTGGATTGCGAACCACTAATAAATATCCATACCACCGCCAGGATTTGAATCTGAAGTCTGTAATACCAAATGCCGGAGAGCTACCCACTTGGCCACCAAGCCGCGTACATTATTTGCAGTCAGTGACTTCAGAAAAGACAGACTCGATGAAGATTGTGACAATATGGTTTGACTTGGTTCGTCGCTCTACAGTCATCTTATGCACACTTTGGGCTAATCAGACAGGGACCTAAAATTTAAAGTTGAAGTACTACTATACCGCACCACACCACATCACTGTGCTTAGAGCTGAGTTGCTCCTTTGCAGTTTGGGAATGATGTGGATGAGAAATCAAATTGGGCTCTGTGACGCTCTACAGTCACATGAGACTGGGACCTACCGTTTAAAGTGGATTCCGAACCACTAAAAACCTCTATGTCATCGCCAGGATACGAATCTGAAACCAGTGGTACCAATAGCCAGAGCGCTATGCAATTGGCCATCAGGCCACTGTGACAATGTGGGTAAAACGCTTCGTATCGTTAGTCAGTCTGTTTACTAGGAGTTTTCTAGGTTTTCTCCCGAATTATCTCTAAAGGTCCTCTCAAACGACAATGCCATTTCTTCATCACAGTAGGTGGACGGTTCTTTGTATACATAAGTGAAACATATCACTTATCTTAAATTTTTTTTTCTACTTCATTAAGCAAAAATGTACTCACTCTATACAAAAATTATACAATAATAACACATTACTCACTCTATACAAAAATTTTACAATAATAACACATTACTCACTCTATAAAGAAATTATACAATAATAACACATTACTCACTCTATATAAAAATTGTACAATAATAACACATTACTCACTATATACAAAAATTGTACAATAATAACACATTACTCACTGTATACAAAAATTGTACAATAATAACACATTACTCACTCTATAAAAAAATTATACAATAATAACACATTACTCACTCTATACAAAAATTTTACAAAACTAACAGATTACTCACTGTATACAAAAATTGTACAATAATAACACATTACTCACTCTATACAAACTCACTCTATACAAAAATTATACAATAAAATACTCCTATTTTGTTTTATATATCAAATACATCATTATGCTTTGCTTTTTTCGTATTGTTGTCACTGCTATTTTTAAAGCAATTTCTAATGATAAATATTTTTGTTAGATGTCAGTTAACCCTATACACCCTCATTAATCAATTAACCTTTAATTATTAACCTAATTAATTAATTAACCTACCAAATCCTATCCAGTAAATCCTTACTAGAACAACACAGTCGAGTTCTAAACAAATAACTTATTCAAATTTCACAGATTGTATAAAGAGATTTAAATCCAAATTCTTAACACAAATGGATAATTTAGTATGCTAGAATCAGATAAAAATATATTATTTAAAGTCTAGAGAATTGATAAATTTTGGTTCAATTTTTTTGTTTATGAACGTCTACGAAACAGAAAAAAGCAGTTTTAACTATATTTAATTTAATTTAATTTTCTCAGTAATTATTCAATTATACATTGTTTTATAAACAATTATTTAAACTTTTTCAGATGATGAATATGGATACTAATTTATCACATAAAGAAATCTTTTTCCTTTGAAATGTAAGAACAATTTTTAGTAAGATTTATTCAAATGAATTAGAAGAACTTATTACAAAATAATAATCCAAAAAAATAAAATTTTGAATGACTGAAATCTAAGTAAACAATGAAACTTCAGAAATTCAGAAATTTTATAAACTGTTTTAAAAAATTGTTTTGTGAAGTGAATATTGTTTACACATAACTGTCTGCACTCATATTTGAAACAAATATTGTTATGTATTTGAAATAACAAATATTATGCAAAAATATTGCAAATATTTTGCTCAGTCTGCATATGGAGTTTTGCTCTGTTCATCTAAAAGAATTTCATTAGGAATGTCTGGGAATTTCGAGACGTATTTAGATAAAATATATTTCTATTGTTAAGAAATTATTCAAATATAAATTCAACATTCAATTTATCAGATTTCCTAAAACCAATTCTGCATTTTTCATCTCTGATTTGAAAATCACATTCGGATTTATATTACAAATGCAAAATTTAAAATTAGTAACCCAACACATTTTTTAATTCTCGAATTTCTGCAGTGAATATTTTACATTTTAAATTACGAATTACATTTTAGGAGAACTTCTTTTTTCAATATTGCCGAACAAATATTAAATTAAATTTAATTCTGCCTGTTTCTTTGGGGTTTTTTTTATCAGTGCAGTAAAACAAGGTTTCTCCCTTTTATTTTAGATAAAATCTTATAAGAAATTCCTTATAAGAAGTTTATTCCAATAAAAAAAATAACGTAATGAGAAAAGATTTACTGGTTGATAATGCAACCGCTTGACATTTTTTTCACCTAATTGTTTTCTTAACTTGATTTTTTTTCTTCCAATTTAGGATTTTTTGGGGGAACTGGAGACTAAATTAATTCAATTACACGTGGATTTTTTTTAATCTGATAGAGCAATATTTCTTGGAATTAATTGTGAAAAACTAAACGAATATTTTTCTTTTCTGCCTCTACTGATATCGTAAAACAAATAATATTAGTTTTAAAATAAAGATAATTTTTTAATAATTTTGGATGATTAACGTTTAAAAGATTTTTTTTCTCACAAAAAATAGTTATTGAGTATAGAAAAAAGGTCAAAACAAATATTATTATAATTATTTCAAAAAAATACTACTCTAAATTATTGATAATATTATGATCATTCCAAAAAATTATATTAATTATTTTAAAAACTAAAATACTATTTCTACAAAATAACAATTACTATTTAACAAACTTTCATGTATATAAAAATAGTTAAATATTTCAAATAAAATTTCAAAATGTTTTTAATACTTCAAAATGATTAAATATATCAAATGATTCTACTCCATTACTTTATTCAATTGAATTTGTAATATCAGCAACATTATCATTACTGTCATTATCATTATTACTTTCTTTTGTATCAAATTATTTATTTATTTTTATATTAAAATAGTTAGTATAAAATAACAATAATAATAATATAACAAAGTAATTATTATAATTATTCAAAATAATTTGTGTTTAAAATTTTATGATGATATATACTAACATTAATATTACTATTAATGTTAGTATAATAGTTAATCTTTGAACATAATTTAAATTTTATTAAACTGCTTATTGAGAAATTACGTTAAATTAGTTTTTTTGATAACAAAAATAGCAATTATTATTCTTACAAAAATTACTAAGTTATTATTGTTACAAAAATTACAAAATTATTATTCTTACAAAAATTACAGTATTATTGTTACAAAAATTACAAAATTATTATTACAAAATATTACAAAATTATTATTGTTGCAAAAAATACAGAATTATTATTGTTACAAAAATTACAGAATTATTATTGTCACAAAAATGCATATTATTATTGTTACAATACATTTATTTGCATTATTGGACACCATTTCTTTTTTCATTAAAATTTTTCTTTATACCAAATCACGATGAGATATAATATATCATTTGGCAATTATAAAATATACATACTTAAAAACAAAGATGATAGATTATTTTTTAAAAGAGAACAAACACCTAAATTTTACTTCATTTCAGCACAAATAAATAAAAATTGCTCTTTGAACTATTGACTTTGCAACTTTATTTAATAATTTGCTATATAGAAAAGGATTTATTATTTCTAAAAATAAGTTATCTCCTGTTTTGTTTAGTTTTATCAAAACTATTAGTATTGACCAATGTAACTATATATTTTTATTTATGTTATATTTGCTTTAGATTTATTTTATTATTTTTTTTCATTCTTTAATATTCTGATTTAAGTAACGTTACAAATATTCTTGTGAAATATTTTGTGGTAATTCGATAGAATTTTTGTGTAACAATAAATTTGTATTTGAAATTATTATTTTCTTACTTCATGTAACTTTTAAAGTCAACAGGTTCTGAAATAAAGGAATGAAATATGGGGAGTAAAAAAATAATGGTTTTGAATGTTATGGATATATTTCTTTTTTATTTATATCTATCGTAGAATTTAAACATATGAATTAAAGTGTAGATATAAATTTGTCATTTACACGAAAACGATAACAATAATTAAAGTGAATAATATACGAAAGTTACAATAACATAAAATTAAAGTGAACTAACGAAAAAAAACTAACAATTGAAGAACTAAAATATATTAAAATATTCACCTTTTAAACTAGACCAAAAATTATACGTAATTATATATCGTACACTTTTACGGTTGTTTACAACGGTTTGTTGTTTGTGTTTTTAAGGTTGTTGACGAAGACTTTCTTTAATTAGCTGTAAAATTAATTATACCATGTCTGGAGAATAGTGCAATGGCACACACAAAAATAGAAAACTTACTAGACTTTATAATAATTATTTATGAAACTTGAGATATCTGTTTGTCAAAAATTAGTTTCCTGTAGGTATGTTATTAATGAAGAAGGCGTGTTTTAATAAGTTGCAAAATTAATTACACCAAATTTTAAGAACAGTGCAATGACACATACAAAATATAAAAAAAACATACCAGATTTTAATGGTAATTATTTATAAAACTCGAGCTATCATTTTCATAATTGAATTACAGTACAACATTGTTAATAGAGAAAACACTTGGTTTATTAAGCTGCAAAATTAATTACAGCATCTTTTGATAACATTGCAATACCAAATACAGAAATAGAGAAAATCATATTAGTCATATATCATCATATAATCATACATAGTAATTATTTATAAAACTCGAGCTATCATTTTCTTAATTAAATTACAGTACAGCTATGTCAATAGAGAAAATACTTGGTTTATTTAACTGTAAAATTAATCGCACCATTTTTTGAGAACATTGCAATGACAAATACAAAATTAGAGAAAATCATACTAGACTTTTATAGTAATTATTTATAAAATTTGAGATATCTATTTGTCAAAATTGAATTTCATGTAGCTATGTTATTATTGAAGATTATTTTAATAAGTTGCAAAATTAATTAGATCAAAGTTTCAGAACAGGCAACGACACACACAAAAATATAAAAAAATCCATATCAGATTTTCGTGGTAATTATTTATAAAAATTGAAATATAATTTTCATAATTGAATTACAGTACAGCAATGTTAATAGAGAAAAGACTTGGTTTATTAAACTGCAAAATTAATCGCACCATTTTTTTTAGAACATTGCAATGACAAATACAAAAGTAAAAAAATGATACCAGACTTTTACAGCAATTATTTACAAAACTCTAGATATATATTTTTGTCACAGTTTAATTGTAATACATTTATGTTAATAGTGAAAATAATTTACTTTATTAAGTTGAAAACTAATTGCACCATTTTTTGAGAGCATTGCAATGACAAATATAAAAGTAGAGAAAATCATACCAAACTTATATAGTAATTAATTTTAAAATTCGAGCTATTAATTTCATTAATTAAATTATAGTACATCTATATTAATAGTGGAGAAAATTTGCTTTATTAAACTGCAAAATTAATTGCACCATTTTTTGAGAACATTGCAATGACAAATGCAAAGAGTTTTATATATAGCAACTACATATAAAAATTCTCTCTACATTTTTTTGTCGTACCTGAATTGCCATGCAAAGATATTTTATCCAACGAAATTCTCTTTGTAAAGATAAACTTACTTAAGAGATGAAACTTCATAAATTTTTTAAAGAAAATTGTTTTCAGTATAAAAGCAGTCGTTTAGTTTTGAGTAGTGGCTTTGGTCCATAAAGTACCATCACAAAAGTGTGACCGAAAATGGCGAAAGCCCCAAACCCTCTTTGTGGCAAGCTCATAATAGTTGGTTGTGGTCCTGTAGTTGTTCCTGATTATATCGTTCTTTTAGTTTCTTGCTACCAGACTTAAAAGATCATCAAGGAAACTCGAAACTTCAAATGTTTGTTTCTCCTTTCAAAAGAAACGTTAAAAGTTCCTGGACTAATGTTTTTTAACGCGCCAATGTTTCTTGATTATCTGCACCGGCTGAGTTATAAATTGGTAACTCTTTTCGTCACGACTTCCAATTCCTCCTGCCCTGTAGAAACGCTATTGATTTTTCCGCGAAAAACGAAATGTAGTGGGTGATATCCAAGTAATTTCGCTAATCTCTTTTCTGCAAATTACGTTTTTTGGCTCTAGTAATGTGATTGAAAAACGTATAAATAAATATGACGTGATTGGAGATAATTTAAAAGTCCTCTGCCAAACCAGATGATGAGGGATATTATAGTTTTGGCAAATATTTTTGTGGCGAAATGGTATCCACTATTTTAATGTGTAATGAACATTTCTGTTTCAGAAGCAAATATTAACACAATATTTGCAAGGATCAAGTAGATGTGTATCATTTCAGAAACTTATTCTACTGTTAAAAATGATTACTTATAGTTAAGGCTTCTTTTAAATAGATCTTATACCAGCATTTAAAATCATTTTTCAACCCAATTGTGGAGAATTGTTTTTATTTCTACCCTTTCATTTAATGAGTTTTAAGACGTAATATGTGAATAAGGACAAATTTTTAGTATGCTGCGGGCAATAGCGAGTAATGAATTGGTAGAGAAATAAAAATTTAGCACTACTTCTCTCACTCTCTCTCTCTCTTTTTCTTACTGAAAATATAATTTTAAGATGTTTTTAGCTTTTCAAAAAATAGAAATATTTTTATTGAAGTATATTCTGAATGAGCATTAACATGCTTATTGTTGTCTGAAGATTTCTGGACTTTATAACTGTTTAAATAATAAGTAATCATAAGTTACTAATTATTTGAAGTTATCTTAAATTTTAATGATTGCATTGCTACTGGAAAAAATAGAATGATGACGAAGATGTTTGAGAGGAACTATAAATTTATCCATATAGATTTGATGTATTGACAACTTTTTCATCTTGAACTGATGAGAAAAAGAGGTTCTGTTAGTTTCAGACATTTTACTTAAATATTCTGATAATTTTTTTTTAAATGCGAAACATTATTACATTCAAAATGCACTTAAAAAGATTAATGAAGTAAATTTAACTCAGAAATTAATTTTTTCTGGAAGTTTTACTATTTCTTTACATAATTTTAGATTATTTTAGTAGATTACGGTTTTATGATACCTTAGAAAATAATGGAACGATCTCTAATTTTTCAGCGTGCGTCTTGTATAATTTTATGTTTAACTCATACATGTGAAAAAATAACGACAAAATTTTAATGTTTTATTTTTTTTTAGAAAAAATTGTATGAAAATTGAATATAATTTCGTTATACATGTATTTAATATTTTCTTAATATTAAAAATTACAAAATATAGTTGAATATCTTAATTATATCACTAATGGAAAATCAGTTTTATCTTCATAAATGAAAACAAAATATGTGTCTTAAAAAGTAATTATAAATTATTTGAATAGATTATGGTTTTATGACTTAGAAAATTATTGAACGATCTTTAATGATTCGTGTCCTTCTTGTATAATTTTATGTTTTACTCGTACATTGAGAAAATAATGACTAAATTAAAAAAATTTCAAATAAATGGTTTTTTTAGAAAAATTGTATGAAAATTGAATATAATTTTATTTTACATGTATTTATTTAATATTTTCTTAATATTAAAAATAACAACAATGAATATCTTAATTGTGTCATTAATATAAAGTGAGTTTTATTTTCAAAAATGAAAAAAAAATATGTATGAAGAAAAATGATAGAGTTTCTCAATAATAATAATACACCAATTATATCTTAAATTTTTCAGTGTTTTGTAAATATTCTAAGAAGCTCCAAAGTAACAAATATTTTTAATACTTAACTTAGAACATTGAAAGTATATGAAAATTTTAGATTTGTTCCTACTTTTAGTTTTTTCATCATACATTAAAAAAATTCTGCAGAAAAAACCCAATAAAATATTATAACAGTGTTAAAAATTATAAAAATCCCTTCAAAAATTGCTACCAATAATTATTTTCTCAAAATTAACTATTTTCATTTCAGAACAAATTTATTAACTAATATTTTTGCTGCTATCTATTATTTGTTTTTATTATCATCAAATATCATCATTATTATAATTAAGATTATATTGATATTATCATTATTATGATTATTACTATCATCAAATATCTATCATTTTGTTGGGGTTTTTTGCAAAAATATGCTTAGGTAATTTAAAACGCTTACAAAAAATGACATACTTTTACTGGACAATCTAAGATTGTGTTTAAATATTCATAGTTCACTTAATCATAAGACACTATGATTAAGTGAACTATGATCATTCAAAATCATATTAACACTAAATAGTATAACTTCCATAATGGTTAATAATTGCTAACGACCTATAGTCTGCAATTTTAATGTACTTTTTTAGGACATATTGCAACCAATTTGTGTTCTTTTCGAATTAGTTTAAACATAAAAGCCAAGATTCAATGAACAGCAACTGAATTCTTAACCCGTAATTCACTTTTATTCAAACTCCGCTACAAAAATTTCTACAATCTTTCTCAAAAATTACTAATAATACTGATTTTCTTAAAAATAACGATTTACATTTTAAAACTAATTTATTAACTAATATTCTTTCTGCAAAAAGCTATCATTTTGTATGTGTTTGGCTTAGAAAATTTAATGCGCTTGCAAAAAATTGCATTATTTTATTGGAAAATCTAGCATTGTATTTAAATATTCAATGTTCATTTAATCATAAGATACTATCATTCATGATCATATTAACTCTAAGTGATAATACTGCCATAGTGGTTATAATCTGCAAATTGAATATACCTTTTTAGTACCTTTTGCAACAAAGTTTTGTTCCTTTACGATTATTTCAAACATGAAAGTCAATATTCAATGAACAGTAACTAGATTCTAAACCCTTAATTCACCATTATACAACCTCATCTACAACAATTTCTACAATCTTTGCCATAATGATTATTAATTGTTAACGCCTTATAATCTGCAATTTGAATATTTTTTTTTTATCACATTTTGCATCCCTTTTTTTTTTGTTCCTTTACAAATATTTTAAACATAAAAGTCAAGATTCAATGAATAGTAACTAAATTCTAAACTCTTAATTCCCTAATCTAATATTGTGTTAAATATTCAAGGTTCACTTAAGAAACTATCATTCAAGATCATATTAACTCTAAATGGTATGACTGCAAAATGGTTATTAATTACTAACTCCCTATAATCTGCAATGTTAATATACTTTTTTAACACACTTTGAAATCAATTTTTGTTCCTTTACAATTATTTTCGACATAAAAGTCAAGATTCAATGAACAGCAATTGAATTCTTGACCCCTAATTCACTTTTATTCAACCTCATCTACAACAACGTCCATTCCCCTGATAGCTATTCCACGAACAAAAAAAAAAGTTCCCTTGTACTGCGTCTGGAAACGAGCGAAAGAGATGTATCATCTATTACAGCAAAAACGGGACAGAAATTGTGGTCCGGACATCCAGAGGGCAACATAACGAATGAATCTTGTCCGGCAATTCCCATTCCGGCTGGAATCAGCCGAGCAGAAAGCCGTACGCTCTTCAGTCCGGTGATATCATTGAATTGATCCAATATTTCATATCACTTTCCGTGCCCAGCCGTCATTACCGTACACACACGGGCTATTTCCTAACTGACTGCCTCCGTGATTGTTTTGAGTTGACACCGTTGCCCTGGCAACGGTCGAGTGTCGTAGTCCTGACGGACGCCAGGACTGTACGTGTAGCAAGAGAGCGCTTTTTCCTGTTGCACGGGGAGCCACGTCACCCTTTGGAAAAAATGGAGTCTCATTTCAGCATTCAGATTAAGCTTCTCTTCAATATATTAAATATTTTTTACATAATTTTTACAATGATTAATTCAAAACACTATCCAGACCAGTTAGAAAAATAAAGGTAGTAAAAATCATATAAAAACTTCAAATTACAAAATAATAAGTATTCACTATAGTAAAATTTACTATATAAAGAAAAAAAAAAAGAAGTAATAATAATTAAAAAGTTTATATGAAAACTTTACCTTCAATATATTAATTTTTTGTATTACCTTTATAATGAAACTTTACTCCAAACCTCGCCACCATATTGAAACCAGTTAAAATATGGCACATTACAGAAACATACAATATATAAAATACATATTTTAGTATAATACTATATAGTAATAAATACATATATTGGTATACATTATAGAAACTCTTCGATAAATAACAATAATATATTGAATCTTAAGGTAAAAACTAATATAATACTATGTAACTAACATAAGAAAAGCATATAATACAAAAATAAGTAAAAATAATGAAAAAGATTATATGGAAACGTTACTTTCAATATATTAAATATTTTTTTGCATAGCTTTTATAATGATACTTTACTCCAAACCTCACCACCATATTCAAACCAGTCAAAAAAGTAGAGGTAGTAAAAATTATATAAAAACTTTCAATTACAAAATATCAATAATATACTGTATCTTAAGACAGAAAATAATATAATACAATGTAACTAACATAAGATAAGTGAAACGAAAAGTACACAATACAAAAAGAACTAACAAAAATGAAAAAGTTTATATTGAAACATTACCTTCAATTTATTAATTGTTTGTATTATCTTATAATGATAAATATAATGTAATGATATTCTTTATATTGATATTTTACTCCACACCCCAACCAGTTACAAAATTGAAGATGGTAAGAATATTGAAAAAATTACTTGAAAAATAAAATAACAGAATTACCTTGTACCTTAAAATAGAAAATGCATTTATATATATATGGAAACCAAAAGTATACAACACAGAAAGAATAACACACATAAAAAATAATTATAAACATTATATGAAAATTTTACCTCCAATATATTATTTTTTTTGTATAATCTTTATAATGATACTTTATGTTAAACACCGACCAGTGTCGAAGGTGGTAAGAATATTGCAAAAATAATTTGAAAAATAAAATAACAGAATTACCTTATATCTTAAGATAGAAAATGTATTTTATATATATATATATATGAGGGAAATCAAAAGTATAGATTGAAGAAAGAATAGCAATATAGAAACAATAATTATAAGCATTATATGAAACTATGATATGCTATAGTATATAAGTATTACGACAATGTTTAGCACAGAATATAAAATAACAAAATAGTCATGCTAAAAATGTATAACAGAATTACTTTGTACTAACATAAGCATGAGAGAAACAAAAAGTATATAATACAGGAAGAATAACAATATGGAAACAATAATTATAAACATTATATGAAAATATGGTATGCCATGATATACAGCTGTTACAGCTTTCAGTTGAGGAGTATGAAATAACAAAATGCTAGTGAATAAAATGAAATAATAGGCGCTGAGAATTCATTTATTATTTCAGGAGTAATGGTTTGTTGACATGATTAATTGTTTATTTTCTGCTTTAAATTCATTAAATGGATGGTTTTCCATGAGTTGTATATTATATTTCTGTGCCACTGAATGTAAAATTGTTTAGAGGGGCATATGAAATTATAGGGTCATTGCATAACTAAATGGTTCTCTACGAGAGCAGAAATCATCTCCTAAAAGGCTAAATGTTTTAATGTAAACCAGGAATAGACCCAGGCCACTACTTTTGAATGTAATTTCTGCTTTAAAAAGAATTCTATGACTAATACAATAAAGGTACATGGAGTAAAATATAGTGTCACAATACAACGCCACAATGCTAGAGACACTGAAACGATATGCAAAGCAGCTCCAATAAATGAAAATAGTTAAATTATTAATGATTATTTTCATTTTAGAGATTACCTATATTTGGAATTTAAAACCGAATCTAGACTTTTTATCCCTGAAAGTATTAAAATTAAATTGATTCCATTCATACGAAAAACGAATAAAGTATAACATCAAACAAATTGAAAAGTAAAAAAAAAAAAAAAAAAAAAAAAACATATAAAAAATCTAAAATAAATTTATTGATTATTTTTTATAAAAATATAAATTTTAGAGGCAAAATTTATTTTGCTGCTTAAACGAATTTTGCTACCAATATTGGTAGAAAAATTCGTATTTATGTAGAATATTTATTCATATAATATGGCTTCATTTTATATTCCCACCATAGATGATGTATTAAGTTACATTTATTTAGAAAGAAATTTCATTCAATAACAGATTCTAGCTATAAATAACTCAAATCGAAATTTTTAACTCGAAATACACAAACTTCGAAATATATTTATCTTAAATGGGATCAAATCTGCTTCGCCACAACAAATACCGCCCAGGAACTAATTATTGTCACAAAAACTATTTTGCTTAAAAGAAACATATTTAAATAACATTTTGTCCCTCTTTCATCAAGCACAATGCAGTGTTCAAATAGACGAGTAATTATTAGCTCAAACAGATTTAAAATCTATAATTAATTATAAAAGCAATACATAATCATTTAGTGGCAGAAAAATCGTATTTATTTAGAATATTAATTCATGTTTCCATAGATAACATGGCACTATTTTCTATTCCCCCTACTGACAATGCATTAAATTATTTTTATTTATAAATAGATTTTATTCAATAACATATTTCCTCTATAAATAACTCAAAACGAAATTTTTAACTCAAAATACACAACTTTGGTATATTTATCTTAAATAGGATCCAAATCTGCTTGGCGACAAAAAATACTGCCAAGAAACTAATTATTGTCACAATTATTGAAATTATTTTTATTTAAAAATAAATATTATTCAATAACATATTTCATCTATAAATAACTCAAATCCAAAATTTTAACGAGGCATATACAAACTTTAGGATATTTATCTTAAATTAAGATCCAAATCTGCTTGGCGACAAAAAATATTGCCAAGAAACTAATTATTGTCACAAAAACATATTTTGCTTAAAAGAAGCATATTTAAATAACTTTTTGTGCGCCTTTCATCAAGCACAATGCAGTGTTCAAATAGACCAGTAATTACTAGCTCAAACAGATTTAAAATACATAATTAATTATAAGGACAATATATAGTCTTCTATTGGCAGAAAAATACTTATTTATGTAGAAGATTAATCCCTATTTCCGTAGAATAACATGGTTTTAATTCATATTCCCATAATTGATAATGTCTTAGATTATTTTTATTTAAAAATAGATTTTATTCAATAAAATATTTCAGTTACAAACAACTGAAATCGAAATTTTTAACAAAAATACACAAACTTATTTATTTTAAATGAGATCCAAATCTGCTTGGCGACAAAAAACCAAGGAACCGCCAAGAAACTAATTATTGTCACAAAAACATATTTTGCTTAAAAGAGACATATTTAAATAACTTTTTGTCCGTCTTTCATCAAGCACAATGCAGTGTTCAAATAGACGAGTAATTACTAGCTCAAACAGATTTAAAATCCATAATTAAAAAATTTTTTTACATCAACAGAAGCTGAAGCGGTGAATGAGTCTTAACTTTTATTTATTTCGTGTGTTTGGTTGTAAATACAGTTTTTCAACGCTAAATGACTCTTTCGTGTAATTATGCCTCACAAAGGGCGATATTAAATGAAGTTGAAAGAACTGGAAAGAAATAATAAAATGTTCTATTCCCTCCCCCAATACACCCCCATCATTCTCCCCCTCTTTCCAATGACTTTTTTTATTTATTTATTTCTTACTTTATAATGTTTTGTGTTGGTTTTCCCCATTCAATTTAACGCTAATCAATTCCTCCGAATACGATATTAATGAATATAAGATATTCTTTTGTGTTGTGTTTGGGCTGTGTAACAACCCTGCGATAAAGCGCAGCTGAACTAGCCCACCAGCTGTCGTTGAAGGGCGGATGGCTGTTACAATGCGCTGAAGATCATTTTTCTATTAGGAAAAAAAACGTATCTGTATTTTTTTATGAATAATAATTACACTCGAATCGGTAGAATTAAAAAAACATGTTTTTAATTGAAAAAGACATTTCAATGCTGTTTGCACGATATTAAAAATTTGTTGTTTATTAAAAAAATGACAATATTTCCAGAAATTTTCGTTCACTAAATATTCTCGCATTTTACAAATTAGTATAATCATTATATTCTTTCTTTTTTCAAATTTTTGAGTATTAATTAAATAATGGTAATTAAAAGGAAATACATTTATATGTATCCGTTAATTATAATGAATTAAAATGAGATAATTAGTGTAAATTAACGATTTAAAACAACTTAAAAAAATTATATCTGATAATGCCTTACAAATTATTTTATTTTAATTTTCATGAAATGCTTATAGAATTTTTTTAATTAGATAATTAGTGTAAATTAATGATTTAAAAAAACATCAAAAAATTAATCTGATAATTATCTTATAGAATTTTTTCAATTAGATAATTAGTGTAAATTACATCTGATAATGCCTTACAAATTATTTTATTTTAATTTTCATAAAATGCTTATAGAATTTTTTTAATTAGATAATTAGTGTAAATTAATGATTTAAAAAAAACATCAAAAAATTATATCTGATGATGCCTTACGAATTATTTTATTTTAATTTTCATGAAATGCTTATAGAATTTTTTTAATTAGATAATTAGTATAAATTAATGATTTAAAAAAAACATCAAAAAATTATATCTGATGATGCCTTACGAATTATTTTGTTTTCCTTTTCATAAAAAGATATTGGATTTTTCCTACTTTACTATTAGTTATTTTTAATATAATCTATTATAATAAATTTCAATGCTACTATATATTTCTACTTTTGATTTTTTAAATGTTTTTATTGTGGGAATGACAAAAGATATGTTCAATAAATTTTAATTAATTTAATAAGTTCAATTTATACTAAATGACATTAATAATGCTTTAGCTTTTACTATATATTTTAATCTTAATATGCATGTTTATAAAAATTTTAAGATATTATCAAAAAAATTTTACAATATCCAATACATTCTCATTAAAAAAAATTATTTTTAAATTTTAAATAATATTGAGGTCCAAAACTTTCATTTTTCTTTTTCGTAATTTATAATGAAATATAAATAACGATATACGAATACGAAATTATATTATATCTATTGCATAGTAGTTAGGGTATACGAAATTTCTATGTGATAGACATTAATTAGATTGTTTGATTAATATTTTGTAGGGTTTTTTTTTTCAATACGATTTGAAAGTACAGGCTAAACCATTACTACAGTCCCGTCATCGTAGAAAATTATTTAACTCACCGAAGTAGTAGTACCTATTATAAAGTGGTCAGTAAGCTTAATTGTCCCATGAATTAATGAGCAGAATTAGGGGACCAGCAATTACAATACACATACGACTACATTACCTATGTAGATATTAAATTAATATCTATAAAATTTAACTAATACTGGCAATAATATTTGTGGCATGATTACAAAATATTTATAATGTGATAAAAATCAATAAAATATAAATAAAAATCAAGCAGAAGTTTCAACAATTAATTTTAAGTGATAAGAAATTAAAATTATAAAAGTTTACTTGTTAAAATGAACTGAGAGCCTTATGTTTTAAGGTGAGATAAAACAGTACCAAAGATATTAATTTGATAGACAGAAATTATTAATATGTGAACATACAATGTGTTAGAACAGTTAAACGTAACATCTGTTGTTGTTGTTGTTGTTTCTTATCCCACTTGGCTGGCCAAGCCCACGAGCCCGTACGTGCTCATGATTGAAGGGGAAGGAAGCAGCTTCTGTTGCGATGGAGCACCCGTAGGTAGAAGCCTGACTTTTGCTCCGTGACGCTCTTACAGTCATAGGAGACTGGGACCTACGGCTTAAAGTGGATTCCGAACCACTACAAACATCCATGGCACCGCCGGGATTCGAACCCGAAACCTGTGGCACCGAGCGCCAGAGCGCTAGACACTCGGCCATTCAGGTCCCAAATTTGCCAACGGCACGCGGTGTTCCCAGGTGGTCACCCTTCCAAGTACTGACCGCGCCCAATGATGCTTGACTTCGGTGATCTAACGAGAACCGGTATATTCAGCATGGTACGGCCGTTGGCTACGTAACATCTAATTGATATAATAGTTTGTGTAACGTTCCATTGAAGTTAAAAGATGAATATTAACATGTAAAATGCATGAATCTTATCGCAAGTTAACATACCATGTATCAGCACACCTAAATGTTAGCACAATAAAATGTATGAATGTTAATATAACACTTTGTGTAACGTGTCGTTGAAGTTAAAACAAGAATAGTAATACATTTAAATGCATCAATGTTAACGCAGGTGAACAAGCCATGTATTAGCACACATAAATATCAAGAGACTATTGAAAAATGTAATTACAAATCTTTTCGAAATCAATTCTGGTAAATTATTTAAATAAATAACAATGAAACATTTTGGTGAATTAACAAAAAATATAATTCTTATTGTATAGAATTGATTCTAACATAAAGAAGGTGTTGCATTTTGCCATGACGATAATGTGCCCATCTTGTATCTCCATAACTCCAGAAAAAAGACTTATTCCACATTTAAAACAGCAAAATATTTCAACTGTTAAAATATTTTCAACTATACAATAATCAAATAAGTAATAAGTAATAAAATATCACAGAAGTTTCAACAATTCCTTCCAGCTGATAATAAATGAAAATTATAAAAGCTAATTTGTTAAAACGAACTGAGAGCCTTAAATTTTAGGATGAGATAAAACAGTGGCAAAAGTTCAATTTGATTGGCATAAATTAAGAGAAACTATAAAAAATACAATTAGAAATCTTTTCGAAACAAATTCTGGTAAAATATTCAAATAAATAGCTGTAAAAATATTTGGATGAATTAACAAAAAATATAATTCTTATCTCATAGAACTGATTCTAACATAAAGAAGGTGTTGCATTTTCCCATGATGATAATGTACCCATCTAGTATCTCCTTAAGTTTTAGGATGAAATAAAACTGTAACAAAGATTCCATTTTTATTGGCTGGAATTAAAAGAGGCTGTTGAAAAATACTATTACAAATCTTTTCCAAACCAATTCTGGTAAAATATTCAAATAAATAAATAATTGTGAAAGGTTTTTGGATGAATTAACAAAAATATGATTCTTATTGAATAAAACTGATTCTAATACAAAGAAGGTGTTGCATTTTCTTATGATGATAATGTACCCATCTTGTAGTATCTCCATAACTCCAGAAAAAAGGACTTATTCCAAATTTAAAAACAGGCAAAATATTTTCCAACTATTAAGCAAAACAAAACTCTTTTTTTTCCCAGAAACAAAACCGAAAACAGAGGAATGGGAATAAATAAATAAATAAATAAAAAGAAAGAAGGCGAAGCTAAAGTGAAAGCACTTAAAATACATCGGTTGAGAAGGAGAACGTTAAACCGTCCTTTAGGCCTAAAACCGTGAAACTGGTGTGCACCAATAAATCCGATTTCCTGCGAGACGTGGCGCACTCGTTGCGCCAAACTTGTTGAAAAATAAAGATTAGGGAGGGGGGAGGATGAGGAGGAATGCAGGGTGAAGAATGGCCAAATCCTTTTCGTTCCCGATCCTCTGAGGATTTCTCGCTACACTTTCTGTGTCGTGTATATATTTCAAAGAGAATTTTATTTACTCATATCTATTTTTATCGAAATGTATCAATCGAAATCGAAGTGGAGTTTTAACAGAAGGGAGGTTTACTTTTCCGGCAGAAAGGTATCCGGTGCGTTTTCCTGGGCTGAGGATTTAAATTGAGAATAAATGCATCGGTTGAGATTTAGTCGAGAAGAAAATAAGTGCACTTAGCTTAGCTTTTTGTAATGAGTAAAAAGGATTGATTGTAACATAGGTTATTAAGAACAGTCATCCTTTTTAAACGATTATTAAAAAAGATGGCTTTACATAGGGGAACACATATGTTAACCTACATGCATAAAAACATTAACGCATTAAAAAACGCAAAAATGCGCATTATTGTTAATGCAATTAAAACGCATCAATGTTAATGCTGATGAGCAAATCATGTATTAACACACATATGTGTCTACACAATAAAAGGCATGAATGTTAACACAGCTGAACACATTAAGTTAATGTGTTCAGCTGTGGATGGCTTAACACAGCTGAACACACTGTTAACATACATGAATATTAATACATTGAAATGCATCAATGTTTACGCAAATGAACAAATCATATGCTAGCACACATAATTGTTAATACTATAAAATACACATGCGCATGTTAATACTATAAAATACACATATATTTTACACATGTTGTTATTTTAACATGAATTTTTATTAGCACAAATAAATGTTAGCATAGTAAAATGTATCATTTTAACACAGGTTAACACATATGTTAACATAAATGAATATTAATACATTAAAAGGCATAATTGTTAACGTAAGTGAACATACCATGTATTAGTACACATAAATAACAATACAATAAAATGTATGATTTTATCACATGTTAACACACCATATTAACACAATAAAATGTATGAATGCTAATATAACACTTTGTATAACCTGTCGTTGAAATTCATACTTAAAAAAATTGCTAGATTATATAATAAAATAGTAGGCATTGAATTTTATTAAATCATAAATAATATATTTTATTAAATCATAAATAATATATTTTATTAAATCATAAATAATATATTTTATTAAATTTTATTAAATTTGTTTTAATTGATTCTGATTTTATTAAAAAGTATCAATTTAAATTAAAAAGAAATTTTTGAAAATGTAAAATAGTTAAAATTTCTTATTAAAACAAAAAAGAACTAGAAGTTTTTGTGAATTTTAGTTTTCAAAAGAGACAATGAAATTAATTTATTTTAATAGGTAGCAGGAGATGCATCTTGTATATTTTTGTTTAAATACTAAAAAAATAAACTATGTGTTTTACTAGGTTGTATTAAGGATTGACTAATTAACAAAACACATTATTGTAAACCATCAGTTCATATATAAACGTTTCTTTACTTCATTTATCAGGTACAGATAAATCATCTCTCATATTTATAAAAATATTACTGAAGTAAATATTCAGTTACTCTCTAAATTTAATCAATTAACTGTTATACACATCCTAAAAATAATTAAACAAAATATGTATTTATAACTTTATTACTTGATTTGTATGAGTGGTTAAATTTAAAAGTCCATATATAGGGATATTTTAATTTCATTATTTTTTTATTTTTATCCCAGTGATTTATGTAATATGATTTTGATTAATTAGTATGCTCATATATGTCTCATTTATAAATAATTTTTTGACATTAAAATAGAAAAATGGCTCTTATACCGAGTATAAAGCTTAAATGTGATAGAATTTAGACTTCAAATGAAAAAAAAAAAATAGAAATACCTTTGAAATAATTTTATTTGTTCTATTTGTGTATGTTTTATCTTCCTTGTAAACTATAATATCACAATATAAAAATAATTAATAATAAATATATATCAAATATTATATTATTAATAAACAAAATAATTAATACATATTTCAAATAAATTCTCATATAATAATATCAAAATAAATTATTATATGATAATTTATTTGAAATATATATTATGATATGATTTGAAATCTATGTCATAATTTAATGTTATGAACGAGTAAGTTGAATATCTAATTTAATCAATTTAATACAAATTACTGTATATCATAAATCTTTACAATTAATCTATTTAACCATTTTATTCACCCTTTTAAAGGTTAAAATGGTTTCCTATTTTTTGAGATCTTCTTTAAAAAAGTTAAAAAAACTTTTAGTTATGTAAAATTCTTCTTGAATCTTCTCTGTTTGTCAGATTTTCCACGTACTACTTATAAGAGAACAGAAATTCTTCCCTTCAAGTTTACAACAGGGGGTGCAAATTCATGAGTACACGAGAGAGAATGATGCATGGCTACCAAAGAATCGCATTACTGTACCTCCGGGATTTAATGTCCTTATATTCCTCTCGTTCTTCCAAGCCAATCCTGGTCCCCGACAGAACAAAATTTTCAAGAATTGTAAAAGAACAAAAACCGAGAATGTTTCAGGGGATCATAAATAACAGTAAAAGACGACAGAAACCGGAGGACGTTTTCTGTATCTGCCACCTTTTACATCTTGTTCGACAGAGATGGTCGAATACTTTGATTTATAAACTGTAAAATGTATGCAAATTCACAAATTCAGCTTACTGAAGGAGTGAAAGATAACCAGAGGAAAGAGTGGCGCGTTCAAATCTTAACGCTTCACGGTGCTCGGGATGTTGTTTTTACGAGTGCTTTTACTGTTTATCTGTGTCTGAGTTCGTGGCTTAATGGTGTTTTATGAACACCGTTGGATCTTTTCTCGTCTTTTAAATCCAGTCGGAAAGATTTAACACCCATCATGAAAAGTAGAAGGAGATTTTTTTTATATCCTGCATGCAGTTATGTTGGATACTAAATGCAAGAGACAGGGTTTCGTATAAATTTCATGAAAAGGTCTTTCACAAATACGTGGGATCTGATTTGCAATATAGAAGTGTCCTCAGATTTTAAATAAATAAAGTTGCGTGATTTTCATTTGAAAAATAGATTTATCGAATAACTAGATTAATAACAATATGATTGTTTAGAAAATTATATATTAGTTTATATATCTCTAACAATAAATACAAATAATTATAATGGTAAAAGACAGGTTAATGTCTCATGTTTACTATTGCAGGCAGGCTTTGAAAATATAAATCTTTATGAAATTTTAAACCATGGCTGTAATAATTCCCACTAATTAAAAAGGTGAATTAAAAATTTTGCTTTTCCATAGCAATGATTACTACAATCATTTAATTGAAAAACGAATAGGTTTGGTTATTATTATACAATTTCTCACATTGGCAATCAGACTTTTTGGTTAGAGGTTTTCAGATGTTGCATCTCAATGATAGTGAGTACTATAATCATTGCTTTGAAAAACGAATAGACTCAGTTATTTCATCTCACATTGGCAAATCAGACTACCTAGTTAGATTTTTTCAGGTTTTGAATCTCAATGATAGCGAGTACTTCAGTTATTAGTTAGGAAAATGAATAAACTCGGTTATTATTATGTAAAGTCTCGAATTAACAGTAGAAAATTCCTAGTTAGAGGTTTTAAAATTTCTTCCAAAACAAAATACAAATTCGGAACAATTACCTTTGAGAGTTCTCTTTGAAATCATTATTTTCCCATATTTTTGTAAGTTTAAAAAGTGTATTTTAAAATTTTTAGAATATAACCCTACATTTTGTACTGTTCCTTTTTTTCGTATTACGTAGCTTCACACAGTACAGATTCTTTTAGGAATTTAGTATTCATGTTATGCGAGGGACAATATACTAATATATTTGTTAAATCATGTTATTATTTTCGAATGGCAGGCACTCTAACATAAATTATTCACTCTAGGATAACAGAAATGTAGCAGTGACATAGTGACAGTGACATAGTGAGTATAGTGACATAGTGAGTGTGACATAGTCGAGTAGGTGTTACTACATTGGTAGACGTTTTTAAGTTCTTGCTTCTCAATGATAGTGAGTGCGACAGTCATTGGTTTGGAAAAGGAATAAACTCGTTTATTATTATAAAATGTCTGGTATTACCAGTGTAAATCTTAGTGACAGGCACTTCGACCTAAATAATTCACTACCTGTACAACAGAAATGTTTCAGATATAACGTTACACAGAGTGTGACATTGAGAAGAATGGTTACTACATATTGCGATTACAATTTTGAAGAATAATTCAAAGATTGCTTCTTGAATATGACATCCTGTTCCATAAGGGAATTACATCCCACCATGCAGATTTTTCAAGTCTTATTTTATAGACTTCCTGAAAGATATAGAAGAATAAAGTTATTTTAACATGATCCTTCCTGACAAATCACTCGGGTAAACCTTTCTATGCTTCACTCGAAACTCGTACCAAGTAACTTTCGTTCAGAATCCGACATGCTATTCAATGTGGGTGTTCTACGCTTTTATTAAATCATTAAACGAGGAACAAAATGGTAGACACTTAAATAAAAAATGGCAAATAAATCCAACGATAAAAGTAGAGTACTCCGAACTATCATCCTACCATCCTGACATCTAAAAAGATTGTATACTCTTTTTGAATATTAATATTGGAGTTTCATATAAGAGAATAACCGTCTGGTACAGTTCTTGGTGACTTTTTTTGTCTTCTTCTACTTTTTTAATAAGGCTCAGAAGGCGGGGAAACAGTTTGCAATTTTTATAGCTCGTCAAGGGCTTGCGAGAAACAAAACATGCCCAGTCATGCTTCCGAGCATCAGGAAAAGTCTCCCGAACATCTCCTGGGAAATTTGTGCTCTGCAAAAAGTTGACTCTGATTTATTCCGGAGGTATGAAGGATTTTTATGAAGCTTTACGGGCGACATCGCGTGCGAATATTATTTACCTTTCAGATATCCTGACAGAGATATTGAGGAAGAAAGATATTGTAAACATGGAGCAGAACGTGATCCTTCCTGACAAATCACTCGGGTAAACAACAGAAATGGAATGTCGGGCTGATTTAAAGAACTCACAGTAGCCTCCTATGGATATAGCTTATTATTTTCGATGGATTATGATTTCGTTCTTCTTAAAATTCCTTCGTAGATTAGTTATTTTTTTAAAGAAAAATCAATTGAAAACTGGATCATATTGATTTCAAAATGAAAATGGATATTTTTGGGGTTCATCTCTGAGAAATTTCATTTTCGATTTGTTCGTACTTTATGAATTACAAAATGAAATTTAACTTGATACGTAAACAGTTCTCTTCGTATACAATTTTAGAAATTGTTTTTATGGGCCTTTGTATAGGTTTATATATGTTTAGGGGTTTTATAGGTAAAATGAAATAAATATTACTTTGAAATCATTTTTTTAAATCTAAAGAAGAGATGAATTTTTTTAAAGATTTTAGTTGTTCTCATTTTATGTGTTTAAATTGCATTTTTTTTTTTTTTTTTTTTTTGCTTAAGACAGATTTTATATACTACTGATTTCGATATAAAAACCTCGTATTTGTGTTTAAGAATATGTTATTAAATATTTTATTATTGAAATTAAAACTAAATAAATTATCAACACTATAAGCTAAATACTCGGTGGCTTTATTTTTAAAAATTGGATTTTACCATTATCTTCGTTAAACTGCTATGTCTACGCTTTCCAATTATTGATTATTCTTTCTTTTATCATATTACTTTATTTATAAATTTAAAGTAAGCAATGATTAAACTTAGCGTGTTTTCTTTGAGAATCATATAGTGGCCTGGGGGCCAATTGTCTAATGTTCTGGTCTGGCCTTTGGCCTTTGATATCACAAGTTGTCATTATCAATTGTCTGGCCTTTGATATCACAAGCCTCAGATTCGAATCCCGGCGATTGCATAGATGTTTGTGAGTGGTTCAGAAACCACTTTAAACTGTAGATCCGGGTTTAATTAGTTGTTTTAAATGGGAAAATACTAAATAAACAATTTCTCTAATTTTAAAATAAGTGATTTATCTAAATCTAAAGTAAGCTATTTTTTAAATTTTCTTAGAAAATATAAAATAAGTAATAATTTCTAATTAATTCCTCTAGTTTTCTTATAATTTCTCTTTCTAAATGTAAATTGGAACATATTTCGAGATGTTTTTTTTTTTAATTGATGTAGGAAAATATTTTTTTTTCAATAAAAAGAGGTGTTAAGTGTGTGTTCGCATTAAATTTGCATTTTTTGTTGGCATCGCTATTTTTTGTTTTTCATTGGTAACTGATAAAATTCTTTATCTTAATGCTTTGAATCTTTATGAATATCCTGTTAACTTTATTCTTGTCTATATCCATCACTAACTAATTGTTTTAAGTGAAAAATACGCTGGAATTTTTTTGAATTTGAGTTTAAATAATTAAACACCTCTTAGATTACATTCAATTTATACCAGATTTTTACTCATCATACATTCAATTTATACCAAATTATTAGCAAAAAAAGTGGAAACACTATTCCAGGACTTCATTTACTCATTTAAATGCATGTTAAGATTAAATTTGTATTGCCTGTTGGCATCACTAATCGATGTGTTTCAATGGTAATTGATAAAGCTCTTAAGGTTAATGCTTTGAATCTTTATGAACATCCTGTTAACCCTATTCTTAGTGTTTTAAGTGGAAAAGTATACTGGAAGTGGGGTTGTATTTGAGTTTAAATCCAAAAGATTATACATTCAATTGGCAAAAAAGTGGAAACACTATTCCAGGATTTCATTTACTCACTACTTTCCATTTTTACCTCCCCTTTAGACGCCATTGGGGGTGGGGTGGAGTGGGGATGGCACCGAATGGTAACACGATTCCTGGACAGTTTCACACTTACATCGACCCTGGAACAGGTATTGGATTCGAATCAAGTCCTATTTCAAAAGATCTTACCCTGTCCTGACAAAAAATATACATATGTATGCACACACGCACACATTGGAATATCCATCGAACTCAATTTAAATTTCACTAGGGCGTCATGTATATATATCTTCGAGCGATCAAATAGAGGACACACACTTACTAAATTCAAGAAAAAAAAAGAAATAGAAGCAGGCAAGAATCAATAATTCAATGGTGGAAGAGATAGGCACTCATGCAGGAAGGTTGAAAAGGATAGGAAAAAAATGATAATAACTGGATTTTGAAGTATCTGGAGAGTTTAGGATTCTGGAGAGAGGAGTTGGGACTCGGGGGTGTATCGGTTTTCTGGGGGGGTACAATGGATGGTTGCTTACGCACTTGTCAAACGCACTTGCAATTTGAGATTTTCCGTCAGGCATCAGGACCGTGGCATGCCAGTCTCCACATCTCTGATGCAGGAGAGCGGGTGGGGGAGCCAGGGATGGGCTCTCGAGGGCAATCACATGGACGTGTGGATTTTTTTCTTCTAAAATCTGCATCCATTGATTTAAAATTCTTTAGAAATAGAAATGATTTAACATAGATTATGGTGAAACTTTTTTTGGCGAAAAAGATTCCAAAGCATTTCAACAATAATCTTGCATCAGAACCAAAAAAAAATTAACTATGAAATACAAATGAGAAAAAAATTGAATCATTTTTTCAAAAACATTTATCATAATTATCAACTGAGATATGCCTTAATTTTTGATGTTTTTTTAAATATCTTGAAATGCAGTACTTCGAAAAAGGTGCCAAACCGTTTCAACAGCAATGTTGCATAAGAACCAAGGAAAAAAATTAACTATGAAATAAAAATGGTGAAAATTGAATTATTTTTTAAAACATTTATCATAATTATCAACTCAGATAGGTTCTGTTTTTATCCATTTCTATAAATATACTTTACTTTGATAAAGATGTTACAAATATATTACTAGAGGACAGGATATTAGAATTCAAAAATTTTCAAAGAGATGTGTATACGTATAAAATCTTTATATAAACATATATCCTTATATTGTCATAACAGCTGTTATTTAAATTACTTTAAAAATAGAGTTATTTGGTAGAATCAAAAAAACAAATCAGAGTATTCAAATTAGAGAATAACAAAGTAGAGTATTTTAAAAATTACAGTTTGTATTTAATTAGGGGTTTTCATTTAATTTAATCTGGAGAGTACAATGGATGGTTGCATACGCACTTGCAATTTGAGATTTGCATCAGGTTGTCGGAGAGCGTGACATGCCTGTCTCCACGTCTCTGATGCAGGAGAGGGGGTGGGGGAGCCAGGGCTGGGCTCTCGAGTGCAATCACATGGACGTGTAGATTTTTTTTCTCTGAAATCTGCATCCATTGATTTAAAATTCTTTGGAAATAGAAATGATTTAACATAGATTATGGTGAAACTTTTTTTGGCGAAAAAAACTCCAAAGCATTTCAACAACAATCTTGAATCAGAATCAAAAAAAAATTAACTATGAAATACAAATGGGAAAAATCGAATTATTTTTTAAATACTAACATACATAATTATCGACTGGGATATGTTCCATTTTTTACCATTGCTATAAATATCTTGAAATACAGTACTTTGAAAAAGTTGCCAAACCGTTTCAACAGCAATCTTGTATCAGAATCAAGAAGAAAAAAAATTAACTATCAAATAAAAATGGTAAACATCAAATTATTTCTTAAAATATTTTCTATAATTATCAATTGAGATATGTCCTAATTTTTACCATTTCTCTGAAAAAAGCAGTTTCAAAAGTTTTTATTAGGACTAAAATGCCTTAGTTAACCTCCAAAAAATGTTTTCATTATGAATAAAATGTATTCAATCATATTTTGCTAAATAGCAGTATTCTTCAGTCGCTGGTATGGTAGACATCTTTATCCCAACTATGAGATTAAAGGACAAAAAAGTCATCTAAACTAAAAATTCATACCGAAGATCAAATTTTGTTATTCCAAATCAAATATTATTTTTTTTTGTAATCTAATTAATAATTAACTAATTCCCTGGCACTACAGTTCATGTTGGACCATGGTCGACTGCTTACAGGCAGATTCCGAAACAAAAGATGTTTTTCTTTTACGGGGTAGTGTTGGCAGCCCTACTCCCAATGTTCTAAAGTCATATTAAACCGGCTCTTAATGTTTAAAGCAGATTCCTCTACAGTCATATTAAACCGGGACCTACTGTTTAAAGTGGATTCCGAACCACAATAGCCACCGCCTGAGACGGGGTAGGGTTGTCGATCCTATTCCCAATGCTCTACAGTCCATGTTGGACCCTGGTTGTCTACTTGCAGGTAGACTCCGAAATAGGAGATGTTTTCTTTTTACGGAGTAGGGTTGTCAGAGCTACTTCCAATGATCTACAGTCCTAGCAAACCGGTACCTACTGTTTAAAGTCGATTCCGACTACAAACAACAAACATCCATTACACCGTCTGGGACACGAACCAGAAATTTGGGGCTTCGAAAGCCAGAGCGGTAGTCTCTCGGCCATTTGGCCCCAATTTAAATAATACATATTAATAATAGCTAACGAAAATCTGATTCAAAAGTTTTTATTAAGTCTTAATAAAAGCTTCCTCTAAAATATTTAATTCTTAATGGAAACATTTTTTTGAGGTTAGCTAAGACATCTTAGTTAACTTTCAGAAAATGCTTCCATTAAGAATAAAATGTGTTCGATCCTATTTTGCTAGTGTTCTTCGGTTGCAGTTATACTAGATCCCTTCATCCAAGCTATATGATGAAAGGACAGCAGAAAAAACAGGCCATCTAAGACAAAATCTCATATCCCATATTGAAAAGAGGAAAGTTTTTTTCCAAAATGAGAATATATGACACCGAGGATTCGCGCAGAGGTCGGCTTTTCGCTTAACCCAGATTTAAAATCCGGGGATCTGTCAACTTACGAGGTGATACTCATATATCAGATAAACTTATATCCCATATCACAAATCAAATTTTATTATTCCAAATCAAAGATTGTTTCGTTTTGTAATTTAAATAATAATTAACTAAATCCCTGGCACTTTAGTCCATGTTGGACCATGTTCGTAAAGCTTACAAGCAGGCTCCGAAACAGGATACGTTTTCTTTTTACGGCACATTTTTGTCAGTCCTACACCCATGCTTTACGGTCATATTAAACCAGGTCTTACTGTTTAAAGTAGATTCCTCTACAGTCATATTAAACTGGGACCTACTGCTTAAAGTGGATCCCGAAACTTTACAAACATCCATGGTGAGCCCGAAATTCAAACCAGAAACTTGAGGCTTCGAGAAACATACTACTTCGATCTACAGACTACTACCAGAATCTTCAGACTATCAGACCAACAGATCTCTTCGCGAGTGACTCGGTCATTTGGCCCCAATTTAAATAATACATATTAATAATAAGTAACAAAAACAATGATTCAGAAGTTTTTCTTTAAGATGCCTTACTTAAAAAGTTTTAAGATGTCTTATTTAACCGCCAAACACTGCTTCCATTAAGAATAAAACATGTTCGTTCCTATTTTGCTAGTGTTCTTCGGTCGCAGTTATAGTAGATCCTTTCATCCAAGCTATATGATGAAAGGACAGCAGAAAAAAAGCAGGTCGTCTAAAACAAAATCTCATATCCCATATTGAAAGAGAGAAGTTTTTTTCCAAAATGAGAATATATGACACCGAGGATTCTCGCAGAGGTCGGCTTTTCGCTTAACCCAGATTTAAAATCCGGGGATCTGTCAACTTACGAGGTGGTATTTCATAGTTCACGGACTCCAACGACCCCGAAGAACTTCATAAATATCCTAAAAAATCTCCTTCTTTTTCTCTCTTTTAAAGTATACTGCTGTGGAAAATGAAAAAAAGAAAGAAAGAAAGAATATATGAAGTATGTCGCTTAGAGTGGAGAAATTCTGGCGACATTCTTTTTTTTTTTTATCTTTAAAGGATCTTTCGGAATGTAAATTTTTTCTTGTTTGTTGTTGTTTTTTTCTTCACTGAAAGATCTGTGCTGTTTTATATTCTGTTTTCGTACCACGGTCGCAGTTACAAATCACTGTATAGAGTGGAGTATCCGTTTTTCATATTTTGAAAAAGGGGGGAGCAGCGTGCCAAATACTTAGTGGGAATAAAACGCAGAAGAGAGGTCGTATCAGGAGCATAAAGCGGGAAAAAAAGGGGAGAGGATCCTCAATCCAGGTTTCCTTTCCTGCCTGTGTTAAGTTTTTCAATATTTGTGATGTGGATATCGTTTCTGTCTCTTTTTTGAAGAACTGGAACGTGCTTTAAAAGAAATGAACTTTTTTTGTCCCCTGCGATCGAGTGATATATTGCCGATATTCACAATTGTTTTAAAACTGAATTAAACATATTTTTAATTTTTTAAATTTGTGACAATGTTTTAAGTTTCACTACATAGATCTAAAGACAATGATAATGAAAAGAGATATATGGCATATATGACAGTGCAATCATTTCAATATAATATAACGTTATGAATCAAAAATAGTTTTAATAAAACTTCATAGTTACAACACTGGTAAAGAAGAATTAGTTCTAGAAAAGTACAATATTTTCTTTAAAATATTATGCTATGTTATATTTATCCCCATTACATTGATGAACCAAAATTATTTTGGAATTTCTATTGAAAGCTCTATAATTGCTATTTATACTGAGAGCTACACGACTTAAGAACCAAAATTATTTCGGAATTTTCGCTTAAAGCTAACAGCACTTATTTCAATCGAGAGCTCCACAACTTTCATTTCTGTTGAAAAATCCACAACTATTATTTCTGCTTAAAGCTAAGTGTAATTTCTACAAGAAAGCTCCACAACTTATGAATCGATATTATTTTGGTATTTCTGTTGAAAGCCCCACAATGGTTATTTACATTGAAAAACCGAAATTATTTTGTAATTTCTATTTAAAGCTAACAACTCTTATTTCTATCAAGAGCTCCTGAACTCTTATTTCTAGTAAAACTTCGACAGCTATTATTTCTGCTTAAAGCTCCACAAGTGTTATTTCTACTAAAAAAAATATCCACAATTTTGAACCGAGATTATTTTAGAATTTCAATTAAACGCTCCACAGTTATTTACACTGAAAAATCAACAATCAAAGAACCGAAATTATTTTGGAATCTCTACTGAAAGCTTACTACTCTTATTTCTATCGAGAACTCCACAACTCATATTTCTGCTTAAAGCTTCACAAGTATTATTTGTACAAAAAAAAAACTTCACTACTTATGAACCAAAGTTATTTTGGAATTTATATTGAAACCTAACAGCTGTTATTTCTATCGAGAGCTCCATAACTCTTATTTCTATTGGAAACTCCACATTTCTTATTTCAATTGGAAACTCCACAATTCTTATTTCTGCTTAAAGTTCCACAAGTGTTTATTTCTACCAAAAAGACTCCACAACTTATAAACCGATATTATTTTGGAATTTCTATTGAAAGCTCCCCGACTTATGAACCAAAATTATTTTGGAATTTATATTGAAAGCTAACAGCTGTTATTTCTATCGAGAGCTCCATAACTCTTATTTCTATTGGAAACTCCACATTTCTTATTTCAATTGGAAACTCCACAATTCTTATTTCTGCTTAAAGTTCCACAAGTGTTTATTTCTACCAAAAAGACTCCACAACTTATAAACCGATATTATTTTGGAACTTCTATTGAAAGCTCCACAACTTGTGAACAGAAATTATTTTGAAATTTCTATTGAAAGCTAAAAACTGTCATTTTTATCAAGCGCTCCACAAGTCTTATTTCTATTGAAAACTTCCCAACTATTATTTCTGTTTAAAGCTCCACAAATTATGAATCGTTATTATTTTTATATTTTAATATTTTTTATCGAAATGAAAAAAACACTAGCTTTTCTTTGTCTGTTTGATTTTACATAAACAGAATCTTTATATCATAAGCTATAACAATGCACAGTGAAATGATTATCGCAATTGTTGGGAAAATGGGTCTATGCTTTCGAAATGGATCTAACAAGCAACTGCTATTGTAGATTTGCATGGACAAAAAGTCACTTCTCCCCACACGGGAAATCACAGAATAAAACATTAAAAAAACGACAAAAAAAATCCCTCATCCAAAGATACCGCCGAGATAATATTCCTCTGAATTTTTTTACCCCAGTTTTTACCCCATATTTTCCCCTCACCGATTCTCTCTCCAGTTGCAGCTATTCGATGTTCAAAATGTATGAATTTGTTTTGTACGTTTTATTCATGTAACTATTTGATTTCATCTTAATATAATATAAAGCTATCAGTTAAAAATAATTTTAATAATCCTTCATAATTACAACATTGGTAAAGAAGAATTATTCCTGAAAAAGTACAATATTTTCTGTAAAATATTATTTACTAATATTTAAACCTTAAGTACATATATGAACAGAAGTTATTTTGGAATATCTATTGAAAACGTAAGGGTATTTATTTATAGTACTTAAGAAGCGAAATTGCTTAAGAATTTCTAAGGAACTCCACAAGTTAAGAACCGGAATTATCTTGGAATATTATTGAAAACTGCACAATTGCTATATATACTGAAAGCTCCACAGCTTTTATTTCTACTGAAAACTCCACAACTATTATTTCTGTTTAAAGCTCCACAAGTATTATTTCTTCCAAAAAGCTCCACAACTTGTGATTCGATATTATTTTGGTATTTCTATTGAAAGCTCCACAATTGTTACTTATACTGAAAGCTCCACAAATATGAACCGAAATTATTTTGGAATCTCTACTGAATTCTAGCAACTGTCATTTATATTGAAAGCTCCACAGCTCTTATTTCTATTGAAATCTCTACAAGGGTTATTTCTGTTTAAAGCTCTACAAGTGTTATTTCTGTTTAAAGCTCTACAAGTGTTATTTCTGTTTAAAGCTCTACGAGTGTTATTTCTAACAAAAAGCTCCACGACTTATAAACTAAAATTATTTTGGAATTTCTACTGAAAGCTAACAACTATCGAGAGTTCTACAACTATTATTTCTGCTTAAAGCTCCACAAGTGTTATTTCTACAAAAAAAAATCCACAACGTATGAATCGATATTATTTTGATATTTTAGTATTTTTTTATCCAAATGGAAAAAAAACACTAGCTTTTCTTTGTATTATCTTGTATTTGATTTTACAGAAACGAAATCTTGATATCACAAACTATAACAATGCACAGTGAAATGATTATCGCAATTGTTGCGAAAATGGGTCTACGCTATCGAAATGGATCTAACAAGCAACTGCTATTGTAGATTTGCATGGACAAAAAGTCACTTTTGCTCACACAGGAAATCACAGAATAAAACATTAAAAAAAAGGAGACAAAAAAAAATCCCTCACCCAAAGATTCCGCCGAGATAATATTCCTCGGAATTTTTTTCATCCCAGTTTTTACCCCATATTTTCCCCTCGCAGATCTTGTTTCTTTTGACTTTTTTTTTAGACTTTTTTTTTCTTCTTCCAGACTTTTTTTTTTCCTTAAAGGAGAAAGAGAGAAATCTCATTTTCTAGCTTATTCATAATAAAGCTGAGAGTTCCAATGGAATATCTGGGCTTTATGCGATTTCTTTTTGCCCGGCCCGTTTCGTCGAAAAAGAAATCGACTTTTTCTTAATTTGTAGAACAAAGAGATATCTTCTTTTTGATGTTTTCACCAGTTGTTTTTCGCATTATTGTTTTTCGATACAATGTTTCTTTGCATTTCTTTCTTTTTTTTTTCCCTTGAGGTTTTTTTTTTCTTTATATACCTCGTTCTCTTTTTGAACTTGTTTCTCGTCGGTGAATCTACTTATTTATTAGCTTTGCTTGCCATTTTTTTTTATTTATTTTCTTTTAAATTTACTCCAATGTTTCCACGCTTCATTAAAAATTAACACATGTTTTTTTTTTTTTTTTATGGTATCGTTAAAAAGATCTTTAAAATCTTTAGATATACATTTCCTTAATATAATAAGTCTTACTCTGGAATAAATGATTAAATTTCTTTAATTAGATTTTTTTTTTAGTTTTTAATTATGCATGATAGATCTAGTAAATATTTAACGATTATTATGAATATAAATTCTTTGTTAATGATTAATGTTTGTTTTAAAAAAAATAATGAAAAATGATTTATTACATTGAAGCAGATGATTTTAAATTATTATTTGATTATTCTATTTGAATTTTTGATTATTTATTTCATGATTTTAAATTATTTTTTGCTTCATAAATTATTACATATCTGAAGAATGGTTTAATATTTACCTATGATTTAATTGCATTTCCATATATGTATGTCATATAAATAAAATTTATCTATTTAATTACATGAAATAAAATATTAAATAAAAACATTTTATTTATTAATGAATTCCGATTTTTATTTTGATAAAATAAAAATATGCTGAAAAATATTAAACAGTAATATATAATAGAACATTACTCGTAAAAATATTTGCTTACGATACGATTTCTTAAATTCAATAATTTAATTTTATTAATTAATTTAATAATTAATAAAAATTAGTTTTATTTTTATTAATTTTAATTTTATTTTATTTAATAAAATTTTTGTAATTTTGTTTCATCTTCCATGTGATTATTCCTGTTGTTAAACCCTCTTAATCATTGTCTGCAGAAATAACTCAGACTAATCTACTCAAAAGGTTCCGAATATCTCCAACTCCAAGAAACACTCCACTGAGTAAAAACTCAGTGGAGCTCTTAAGAAATTCAATTTTTTCTTCCAATGCACTTTATTGTTATTCTTGAGTAAACGCATGTTTATAGAGACTATGTTACCATGACGCCTGTTGCCATATTTTGTTCATATCTTATTGATATAATAAAATTTAAAACTAATTAATCTAATTGTAATTCACATAGTTAATCAGAAGAACTCAGACTCCTCCATTTATAATATCTCCAAGAAAATCTCCACTAAGTAGAGACAGACATTTTACGAGATTCAATTTTTGTTCCAATGCACTTTATTGTTAGTTCTGAGTACAACTAGTCCCATATTTTGGTTCATGTCTGATTGGTATCAATATAAAAAAGATCTAAAAATAATCAATCTACGTATAATTTTACCAAAACAACTGAGACTCCTCCATTAAAAATATTTCCAAGAAAAACTCCACTGAGTACAGGGAGCTCTTAAGAGATTCAATTTTTGTTTCGAATGTACTTTATTATTAACCTGAGTAAAAGCGAGTCCCATATTTTAGTTCGTTCTTGTTGGTATCAGTATAATAGTATTTAAAAATAGTAAATCTGAATCTTATTGAATCTCTTTGAGATTCAATAACAGGTAGATTCACATTTCAAGTTTCAAGAAAATCTCAACGGTAAAGTAGATTCACAATTCAAGATTCAAGAAAATCTCAACAGTAAAGTAGATTCAAGTACATTCAAGAAAAACACCATAGTAAAGTAGATTAAAGAAAAACTGCACAGTAAAGTTGATTCAAGAAAAACTCCATAGTAAAATAGATTCAAGAAAAACTGCATAGTAAAGTAGATTCAAGAAACACTCCATAGTAAAGTAGATTCAAAAACACTCCATAGTAAAGTAGATTCAAGAAACACTGCATAGTAAAATAGATTCAAGTGCTTTTAAGAAAAATTTCATAGTAAAGTAGATTAAAGAAAAACTCCACTGAGCCAAGGCGAAGCTCTTAAGAAATTCAATATTATTAGGCTGAGTAAAAGCAGTCCCATATTTCAGTACGTGTCTTGTTGGTATTAGTATAACAAGATCTAAAAGTAGTGAACCAACCTGTTATTCGGCCCTTTTAACTGTTGTTTACCGAAATGACTCACTCCAAATGTCTCCAAGAAAAAGCTCCACCGAGCAAGGACTTAAAGAGATAGAAATTTTTGTTTCTACTGCACTTTGTTATTAGCCCTGAGTGAAAGGCCGAGTTAAAAAGAATTTTTAACTGCCGAAAGGAAAGTAATTTCCCCGCCGCGCGCGGTATAGGATTCATTTATTTATCTCCGGCTGGGGAAATGGCTTTTGTCTGCGCCCCTTAATGAAGTGTTTAGTCGCTTCGTTCTGTGAGGGAAGATTCGCATATTTAAACAAATGGAGCGATCGGCGGGAGGGGAATCGGCAAGAAAAAAAGCAAGAACAAAAGCATTTAGATGGGGGCACTCTTTGTGAAATCTATGAATTGGAAGCTTTCGGTTTCTCCTTTTTTGAACAAGTTGATGTGTAGTTGTTTTCTTAAGGTTGTCGTATTTGATAAGAAATGTTAAACTTGCTAGACATATGCTTTTGGTTTTAATATTCCTTGCATCATGTTGATAAGGAATATATACAACCATTACTTTTAAAATCTTTTAATAATGTACCTTTTAATAAAGTACTCTTATAATTAAGTTATTTTCAAAATGCATAAGAATCTTTAGATATGTAATACTTCTGTACTTGTGGCGGCCTGGTGGCCAAGTGGCTACCGTTCTGGCCTTTGGTATCACAGGCTTCAGGTTCGAATCATCCTGGCGGTTGCATGGATGTTTTTGATTGGTTCGGAATCCACTTAAAATTGTAGGTCTGGTCTGTTTAGCTCTCGTGTGCACAAGAAGATGGTAGAGCGCAAACCAAACCAATCTGTACGTGTGTTTGTCACAGAACTCCTCCTAAACGGCTGGACCGATTTTGATGGAATTTTTTGTGTCTGTTTGAGTGGGTCCCTGAAAGGTTTAGATCCTCAATTGGACCCGGTAGATGGCCCTGAAATCGGGTTTTTCTGTACGTGTATTTGTCACTGAACTAAATAGCTGGACCGATTTTGGTGAAATTTTTTGTGTGTGTTTGAGTGGGTCCCTGGAAGATTTAGATTCACAATTGGCCTCAGTAGGTGGCACTGCAATCGATATAGTTCTTCTGTACGTGTGTTGTCACTGAACTCCTCCTAAACAGCTGGACCGGTTTTGATGAAATTTTTTGTGCGTGTTTATGTGGGTCCCTGGATGGTTTAGATTTACAATTGGACCCTGGTCGCTATGAAAATTGGTATTAATATGTATTCGAGTATAGAAAATAAGTTCGGGCTATCCACTATATTGTTACTTGCCACCTAAGGATGCTGCAGCATTTCATCTTATATGCCGTTCCAACGATATTCATGAAAAGGAGTATGTACAAATATTGAAACATGGAGTATATATTCGTGATATGTAATTTTTTACAATGCATTTTTTTTTGGCTGGACAACGTATGTTTAATTCCTTAGTTAATTTAATTAATTCAATTCCTTTAAATCTCATGTAAAACTGTATCTTCTTCAATTGAAAATATTAAATATTAATTTTGTATCATTTTATAAATAAAAATTTTATTAATAACTTATTATAAACAAATATTTTTATAATTGGCTATTTTCGAATTATATACAGGGTGATTATAATTAAAGTCCTACTTTAAAAATGCTGTAAAAAAACCACTCGTTACAATGAGTTCAAATTTGAACTGAAGATACTTGAAGAAGGCAGGGAATGGCACGTCATCAAAAAACAATTCCAAAGTGTATTAATAGATGGTGCTGTAAGCTGCACAAAGAAAGTAAATTCGGCTACCAGTGATATTTTGAATCGAAATGATACCATATTTGGCCTGAGTTGCACATTAAACCAACTGTAATGTTCAATGGGCTTGACTGTTTCGGGTTTTTTTTTTTTTTTTTTTTTTTTTTTTTTTTGACGGAAAAAAATTAACTTCTAAATCATTCAACAGTTGTAACATTGTGAGTGGAAAACCCATCCAACACGACACTGTCCTGCCCCAAAAAGAATGGGAAAAATCGGTGGAACTTTTTTTTGGTGCTATACCGTTTTCCCCTTCTTCAAGTATCTTCAGTTCAAATTGGAAGTCATTGGGACGAGTGTTTCTTTTTTACAGCTTTTTAATTATAATAACCCTGCATATACAGCATCAATGCTAATAATTAACATTTTCAGCAATTTTTTTCTTTGGTATCTTTTTTTTATTACTTGAATGAAAGATATATTGTATTATCTTAGCTTCCAAAACAATCTAAAAAAATTGTTAACATTCCTATCAGCATTTTCGACATCCAAAGAATTTCTTTTTTTTTTAGTCGAGCAATTTTTTAAAAAATAATTTAAATTAATCAAAAGATCATATGTCTGTTTTTCCTTTTATAAGGTTTTTTTTTTTTCATCTTTTAATAAAGAAATACCGATCAAATATTTTTAACATACTTTTTATCTTTCCCAGAATTCAATTTATGATGTTCATAGTGGTTTAAAGTTTAAAAAAGTTAAAAATAAAATAAAATAAATAAAAAAAACAAATAGAATGCATCTTTCTTCTGAAAGAAAAACTCAAAAAAAGAAAAAAAAATGAAACCTCTCAGTAAAAAGCAGAAGTTTTTAAGAGCCCTGTGGCAACGTGCGTGCCTCTTTCCGTGCGTAAAACCGTTTCCATAGCTACTGAGATGAGCGCTGTTGGCATGGCAACCCTGTAATAGCTTCCAAAACGATTTTATTCAAGTAATTTTTTTAGAAACAACGTCAGCTAAGCGGAGAACTAAGATTTCATCCCATTTTTTTAGCCTTTCAGGTTGCGTGATTTTTTTAATTCTTTTTTTTTTCTGCCTCCTGTAAGCGAAAATGAATTAAAACGAAACATTTTATTTAAGGCGAGTCAGCCCTTGTGTTTTAGATTATATGCATTTTTTTTTATGATTTATTATTTTTTTTCTCTTGTTGCATGTTATTTTTCTTAATGCATTTAAAAGTGCATTTATCCTCCTCTCTATGAAACGTTTATATCGACATTTTGTGCTGCTAAACAAGGCTTTTTACCTTTGTTTTGCGCCCTCTCCAAAGAAAAAGAAAATGCTGAAACTTTAAATTGAAAAAGTACTTTCATTTACTTTTTCTTCCTTCTTCTTCTTTATTATTTACTTCCCAAGCAACATTCGGTTTTTCCAATTACATTTAATTTTTCCAGAAGCTACCACCAACTTGCATTTCTGAAAAAAAGAAAAAAAAAGTTTGTTTTTCCATTTCGTTTTTAATAGACTACGAACTCCATTAACAGTTCCAGATATGTAGTTGTGAAAAATATTTTACTTTTGCATTTTGCCTTCATAAATGTTGATAATTTTTAGAAATGTTTTTGTTTTAAAATTTAATCGATGCAACTTCATGTTATTAATGCTGGATACATATTCTTCCAAATTTATCAATTTTTGTGAAAGTACACATTTCTTAACATATCTTACACGAAAATTACCAAAAACAATAGTGCTTGTTTTGTCATAAATAACATAAATTAACAATTCCTACTTCACTAAAAACTATTTGATTTTTAACAAAAATTTGGTTTAGTTTAGTTTGTCGCTCTACGATCTTTTTTTTTCACACGTTGGGCTAATTAGACCGTGGCCACAGTTTAACGTGGGTTCCGATCCACTACTATTACTACACACCACATCACTGTGTCTAGAGCTGAGTTACCTCTTTACAGTTTCGAAATAATGTGGATGAGAAGTCTGATTAGGCTATGTGACGCTCTACAAACATAGAAGACAGGGACCTACGGCTTAAAGTGGATTTCGAATCACTAGAAACATCCATGGCATAATTTTTAAAAATGTTTTTGTTTTAAAATTTAATAGATGCAACTTCATGTTATTAATGCTGGATACATATTCTTCCATATCGTTCTGGTAGTTTTCATAAATATTTATAAAAGTACATGTTAGTTAGCATATTCTTCTATATCCTTCTGGAAATTATCATAAATTGTTATGAAAGTACACGATAGTTAGCATATCTTACACGAAAACTATAAAAACAAATCTAGTATTTTATTTATCACAAATGTCATAAATTAAAATTTTTTTCTTCACAAAAACCTATTTGATTTTTAGCAAAGATTTGGTTTAGTTTAGTTTGTCTTTCTACGATCATTTTTTGCACACCTTGGGCTTATTAGGTCGGTTTAAAGTGGATTCCGAACCACTAACAGGCATCCATGCCACCGCCAGGATTCAAGTTGACGCCTGTGGTACCAAAAGCTACAAGTCTAGTCAATTGGCCATCAGGCCGCCAAAGATTTGGCTGTATAAACTGGCAATTTTTTATCTCATGAAACACTAAATCTGAAAGTAGTTTTTCAAATCCCTAAATCACCATTTTTACCATTTTCCAAAAATTATTAATAAAATTAATAATGAATTAATACTGAATGAGAATGCTCAAATTTAAATTATATTTTGACCATTAGCCAAAAGTTATTATTAAAATTAATAATGAATTAATATTAAAAAAAATTAGCAAACTAAGCATTTATTTGTTTATGAACATATTAAAGAAAATAAAATAGAAAAGATTAAAGATTTTAAGTATTTTAAATTAATAATATTTATCGATATAATATTAATAATTCTTTCTATAATGAATTTTTAACATAACTGATAGAAAAATTTCACATTTCGAGAGAAAAAAGAATGTAAAATAACAAAATAAACAAATTGATTGTATGTAAAATATTTTCATGATTCTATGTATTATATTACCAGTGGATTGTGAAAGTTGATTAACTTTTTTTGTAATGCAAACGAAATAGCTGTCTTTTCACCTATTAAAATGCTTACAATTAAAATTGTTCTTTATTTATCTTACCACAAAAGATTGCTCCAAAAATAAAAATCAGTTGTTTCCATTTATCAAACCTTTTATTGTAAAACTATTTTTTTTATATTCTTAATTATGAGGATTATTTTTCTTCTTTTATTTACTTTGAACTAAACTCACACATTATTTAATTTTATAGACATTTTTAATTTATTTTTCATTCTATTTTAATCTATTCCGATATTGTATATGAATAAATATTTTTTGAAGCAAACATCGAGATATAAGTTTTTGACAAAAGGATTTGCCAATCATTTCGCTTCGAGCTTTACAATAAAAGATCATGGGTTTTTAAAATTTCGTTGTATTTAAAACAACTTTTTATTTCACTTTTAGAAAAATTACATCTTAGTTCACTTTTAAATTAAAATGAGAAATTCTATTCATAATATACTTTTAATCAAAATAAGAATCAATAAATAAATATAATCATAATCATCAATAAATAAATATTTTTCAGTAAATCTGTTTAGAACTTTTAAGAATTTCATTAAAGCTTTACAAATTCTTTTAAATTATAAAAGTGCCTTTTGGGATGATGTTTTGTTTGGTTGCCATAGCAACAAAATATTTGTCAGTGAACAATATTTATCAAAATTATTTTAAAACCATTAGTTAATTGAAATATTAAATGATTAAAATAACTAAGTAGGATTATAATATTATTATTTAAACCAAATTTTGTTTAATATTGCATCAGAATTACTGGAACATCTATTAACTTAATCTATGAGTAAAAGTTCGGATAATATTTAGGAATATTTCGTGATATACGAATCAACCATCATTCTTGGCCATTAAAAATATATTAACTATAATTTGTTAATGAATTATAAACCATTCATTCAATGAAAAGGCTTTTAATCTTCGAATATCATCTAAAGGAATTTTCTCTAAATTTTAATAATTTACATAATTTATTAATTTTATATAATTTATTTTTGTTAAATAATTTATAAATAAAAAAGTTAAAGTTTCATCGTTTTTCGAAAAGAAATGTTCCATTTTTTTTTTTATGATAATTATACAGTAAACTAAATGCAACTTTAAATTTTAGAATTGTAATCAATGTCTATTAAAAATTGAGCTTTAACTATTGTCAATTAAATGAATAAAATAATTATTTCAAAAATGAATTGAAAATCTTTTAAATAACGGTTTTTTAACTAGTTATTCGTGAATAAAAACTGCTTTAGCACACTCAAAATTCTCTAAAATTAACCAAAAAATTTAATTGTACCTCAATATACTAGTACAAAAGGGCCTGATGGCCGAGTTGCTAGTGCTCTGGTGATCGTTTTGTTGGCACAAGTTTCGGGTTGGAGTACCGGCGGTGCCATGGATGTTTGAAGGGATTCCGAATCTACTTTAAACTATAGGTCCCGGTCTAATATGAGCGTTGTAGGGATAGTATTACTCGCGTCCGTAGCATATCTTCTAGCTACACGTGCTGCCTGGATAGTGATAATTGAATAACATGGTGCAGCCCTTGCTTATGGCATAAATATTAACTGTCTCTGCAATTACAACTGCATTAGAACAACAACATACTAATAATAAAAAAATAGGCTCATTATGTTTCAAGTTGGTGAAACCCAACAGAAAATATTTCTATACTGTATTTAATAATAACAACACATTTTTTAAACATTTTACAATCAAAGTATACCATTTATTTACTTAATTAACGATGGATTTCAACCTCATTATATCTGTCTCTAAAATTATTACAATTTAGTTGTCCATTCCCTTTTTACCATTGAAACGAAATACTTTTATTATTTATAAATAAAGAACTTCGAATATGTTTAATTTAATTGGTATTTAATACCTCATAAAATTTTTAAAAGAGTTTTAATTTCCAACTGCATTTCATTATATATTGCTAAAGTACTAAATAGATCTCAAAAATCTTCAAATGTAACTGTATTTTAAAACGATTTTTTCTTCTTTTCAGGTGCGAACTCTGTTTGTCAGTGGTTTACCCATGGACGCTAAACCTAGAGAGCTCTACCTTCTATTTAGAGCTTATAAGGTAATAAATATGCTATTTATTCTTTGTAAAACAAAATAAATTGTAATTTTAGAATATTTCATTAAATAGTATTTAAATATACGGATCCAAAGTTTTACACGCTAAACCATACCATTTCATATCCTTTTTTTGAAATTAAGAGATAATTATTGTTAACAAAAAATTGAGTGTTATATTAAGTAAAATTCCATCATGAATTTTGTAAATTTAACAATTTGAAGTATTAACAACCTAGAAAGCTCTACTTCTATTTAGAGCTTATAAGGTAATATACTATTTAGTCACTATATAGTAAAGAAAAATAAATTATAATATCAAAAAATTTCAATAATTTCCATTTAAATATACTGATTCAAAGTTTTACATATGAAACCATGCAATTTCATACCTTTTTTGAAATTAATAAATAATTATTGTTGATGATCATGTAAATTTAACAAGTTCAAGTATTACTTTTATGTATGAATTTTAAAAAAAATTGATGTCAGTGTTATTCATGTGAGTTGTGCTACACTTTTCAAATTTTCATAAATAGAACTATATTCTAAAGTATCATTTATAGAATACAGTTTATATATAAAATACACAAAGAAAAAGTTTTGAATTTTAAAAATAACTAAGCGTTATTATATTGTCCATTTTATATTTTTATTAAAATTGATTTTAATAATTTACAATAAATTATTTTGGATATATAGAAGAGAGACTAAGAAGATTTAAATAATGAAAAATAAAACTATGAATTTATTAATATTTTATAAAAAAAAGGATAATAGTTCTTAATTATGAATAGTTCTAAAAGAAACATATTTCTTAAGGAAGCATGAATAGTTCTGAAAGAGACGCGAATAGTTCTTAAAGAAGTACGAATAATTCTTAAGAAAGTAGGGAATGTTCTGAAGAACACTATTATAAAAAAATTACCATTCATTTAATTAACAATATTTCATGAACAATTCAGAGTAATTCCTAATTAAGCAAAAGAAATAGTTCTTAAAGTAGTAATAATGGTTATTAATTAAATATAAATAGTTCTTAAAAAATTATAAGCAATTCTGTACGAATCACGAATAGTTCTTAACTAAGTACGAAAAGTTCTAAAGGTCACTATTGTAAAAAATTTAACAAGCATTTAATAAACAATATTTTATTAAAAAAATTCAAAATAATTCTTAATTAAGTATGAATAGTTCATAAAGAATCACGAATAGTTCTTGAGGAAGTACGAACGGTTCTGAAGGACACTATTATAAAAATTATTTAACAGGCAGTTAATGAACAATATTGTATAAAAAAAATTCAAAATAATTCTTAATTAAGTATGTATGTTTATAAAGAATCCCGAATAGTTCTTGAGGAAGTACGAACTGTTCTGAAGGACACTATTATAAAAATATTTTAACAGGTGGTTAATAAACAATATTTTATAAAAAAAATTCTGAATACTTCTTAATTAAGTACGAACAATTCATAAAGAATCACGAATAGTTCTTGAGGAAGTACGAAGTGTTCTGAAGGACACTATTATAAAAAAAATTTAACAGGCAGTTAGTAAACAATATTTTTTTTTAAATTCTGAATTATTCTTAATTAAGTAAGAACAGTTCATAAAGAATCACGATCAGTTCTTGAGGAAGTACGAATTATTCTGAAGCATACAAATGAATTTTTTGCGAGTTATGCCTTGCATACTCCTTAGGACTCAAATTAAATTAAAATTATCCTTATTTTTGGCATCTTCAACTCCTAGAATAAGAAATGACAACTGTGCGAGAGGCCAAACAAAAGTACATTATTTATTTATATACTCCATTATCATTCAAGAACAGATTTCATTTTAATTTTAAACGAAGCAGAAAATGAATACACAACTGCAAAGTCCTGCACAAGACAGTCGTAAAAAAACACACATACACATACATGGAGAGCCTATAAAGTATATCAAAGAACACAGGCACGAAAAAAATAGATTAAGTCATTCCGAATCCCCCCCCCTCCTGTTTTTCCCCGGATAATGATCTCGATACTCATCTTATTTCCCGTTTCCTTTTTTTTTTATCCTGGTGTGTGTTTTTTTTTTAACTTTTACTTAATCACACAAACTCGTTCCTTCTACAGAAAATGAGATATTAAAGTATTTTAATTACACAACCGTCCGGTCCTGATGTTATCAGGTTTCTCGTTCGTGGAACTTTCAGTTGGGGGAACCTTTTTCGACCCCCCAAACCCCCCAAAAAACTTCCTCCCGTCTTATCAGTATTTAGTCGTATTGGAAAACCGATATCTCGCTAGTCAAAAGAATGAAATAGGGGAAATATATTAAGTCTAAAGAACTACCGCCGTCCGAAAGGGTTTTAATTATTTGTTATTTCTATACTTATTTCTTCCCGAAAGAAAAAGAATTGAATGTGAAATCGATTTTTAGTCTTTCTTTTTATGTGTTCCTTTCTTTTTTTTTTTTTTTCTTGTTTCTGTCTAGAAAACTGTTTTTCGAAAAAATAAATAAAAAGTAACTGTTGCTTGGAAGATTCTTTCAAAAGTTGTTGAGTTCGTTGGTGATGATGAAGTTGCTTTAGAACTTCCTGTGTGATTTAGTTCGTAAAGATAAGTAGTTTTAATCTTTGCTAAATTTCAGTGAATCTAATTTTATGTCTTCAGGAAGTTCTTATAACTTGGGCATGAATAGTCGTGTGTGTAGCTCACTGGTACTCGGTGCCACAGGTTTCTGGTTCGGGTCCTGGTTATAGGTTAGGATAGGTAGGTTATTATTGATCTCAGTGCGCATTTGTATTTTAACATAATGAACGCATACATATTCATAAAAAGGGTAGAGATCACATGAGATGGTAAAACCAGAAGATTGGTAGGTGAGGTCGCACATACTTGACATTTTATAATACTTTCTTCTTCTTCATTGGCGTAACAGCCCAATGGTAGTCTGCCTACTAGCAGATTCCAGGACTTGGATTGTTTTCTTTTTACTGGGTAGGGTTGTGTGTCTAGCTATCGGTGCCACAGGTTTCGGGTACGAGCCACTGGAGGTGCCGTGAATGTTTGTAGTGGTTCGGAATCCAGTTCAAGTCGTAGGTCCGGGTCTCATATGACTATAAGAGAGCCATAAGTCAAGTCAGACCAAGGGCCAAGTCAGACTTCTACCTACGGGTACTCTATCACGACAGTAGTTGCCCCCTTTCTCTCCATCCATGAGCAGATTACTCTGTAGATGAGTAGATTACTGCAGAACACTGAGGATTTGTCACAACAACTACAAAACTAATATCTTGATCGAGATCTTATTTAATACATTCTCAAGGGTTTCTTTAGTGGTAACGAATTTGATTCTGAATTTGCTGTGAAGTTACAATGTCGTAAAAAAATTGAGATTTTAACTTATTGTGACGAGTGGTTCTTTTGGTACAGCATATTGAAAGTGGGACTTTAATTACAATCACCCTGTTCAAGAATTTCTTTAGAATAATTCCTTTCATATTTTATTTTTTAATCATTTATCATATAGTGCAGTAGTTTCAAATGTATAGAGATAATTTAGTTTAATTTTACTTTTTTCACACTCTTCAGCTAAAAAGATACTGCTAAATTAATAATAATTCACATATAGTAGAGACAGTTTTTTTTCTTTTACATAAGGCACGCGAGATACTTTTTTTCCCTTCCAATTCTAAAATATTTGATACCTCTGCCGTGTAGAGCCTTTGTTAAAAGAACGAAACATTGTCTGTTATTTATAAAATAGTTTTAAAACATTGTAAAAAAGCAATTTTTAATACATTTTAACATTTGAAAATGTTCCAAATATAATGCGCTACAATCAATATACCTTTAAATATATTAATTTAAACAGTTCTAAAAATTGCAAAAAATCAAATAAAATAACGCTGTTTGTTGGAGAACATCATGTTATTCAAATAGACTTTTCTTTAGAAACGTTTCATCCAAAAAAAGGTTAAAAAATCATATTTCTCTTTTAAACATTTAAGAATTCTGCCTCTAGTAAAAAAGATAACATTTTCATGACTAAAAACATTCACTTAAAATATCTATTTTGGCACAGTGCCGAACTCAGACCAAAGGAGGACTGGATTTTATATGGGAAATTTCATCTGGCTTCCATTCAAAAACCAAAATATAGATATTTTTGTAAGGCCTTTAAAAAAATAAATTATTTATTCAATATTTTTGTTACCATTTTTAAGTTTTTAAACATCTGCGAATATCAGTTATTTATTATTTTCGAAACGATTAATTTTAAATGCATAGTTCGTTTTAATTTTTATAATTTGACATTTTTAATTAATTGATCTTACTAAAGTAACTTAATCATTTTGTCTGTTAAAATACTTTTTCTGTTTATTAATTTAAAATAAAATTTGTATAATAATAATAAAGTTAATAACATTTTACTGAATAATTTATTTAATGTAAAAATTCCTTTCGAAATTTGATATTCTTTTAAAACTTTGTATTAAAAAACTACATTAGAATCATGATTTAAAAAAAGCATTCTTTGTAGTTTAATCTTTATTTTACTGTTTATTATTTATAAAAATTGTGTTTAGCGATGTGTAATAATACGTTTCAAAATATTAAGTTACTAATTAAAGTTCATTTTTTTAATAAAAACGAAGGAAGAATAATAGAATGAATTCTTCAAAAGTCTTCCCTTATGTTTTGAAAATGCTTAATTCGTTTTCTTATTTAAAATTCTATCCAATTTTATAATTTTTTTTTAATTTTCTATTTTATGAATATTTTCTTTTTCTAAATTTCTATCCTATTTTATTAACGCTTCTTTCTTCTTTCAACAGTAAACTGACAAAATCTAACGAAATTCAGAAAAATTCTTTTATTAAACTAATTGAATTTCGAGAATAACAACTAATTATTTGATTAAAAACTATAAAAGAAAACACATTTTTTTAATGTTTAGAACTAACGAGCATAAATTATTTATTTAAATAAACAAATCTAAGGGTTAAAAAATGGAGGAAAAAAGGTATATATACGGGAAATTTCATCTCGCTTCCATTCAAAAACCAAAATGTAGATATTTTTGTAAGGCTTTAAAAAAAATAATTTATTTAATAGCTTTGTTACCACTTAAATTTTATAAACATCTGCCAATATTAGTTATTTATTAGTTTCGAAACGATTAATTTTAAATGCATAGTTCGTTTTAATTTTTACAACCCAATACTTTTAATTAAATGATCTTATTAAAATAACATAATGATTTTGGATATTAAAATACTTTTTCTATTTATTAATTTAAAATAAATTTTTTATAAAAATACAAAATTTAATAACATTTTACTGGATAATTTATTTAATGTTACTCATTTCTTTTGAAATTTGATATTATTTAAAAAAAAAAACATTAAAAAACTGCATTAGAACCATGATTTCAAAAAAAAGCATTTATTTCTGTTTAATCTTTCTTTTACTGCTTATTATTTATAAAAATTCTGTATAGCAAAGTTTTGTTATAGGCTTCAAAATATTAAGTTACTAATTAAATTTAATATCTTTGAATAAAAATTCAAATTGAAATTTGAAGAATAAATAGAATGTACAAAAAGAATATAATGTATTCTTCAAAAGTCTTCCCTTATGCTTTGAAAATGTTTCATTTGTTTTCTTATCTAAATTTCTATCCTATTTTTTTAAGGTTTCTTTCTTTCTTGTTTTATTAATGTTTACTTTTTTCTAAATATCTATCATATTTTATTAACAACAGTAGAATGACAAAATCTAACGAAATTCAGAGAAATTCTATTATTAAATTAATTGAATTTCGAGAATAACAACTAATTATTTGATTAAAAAGTATTAAAGAAAACATATTTAAAAAAAATGTTTAGAACTGACGAACATAAATTATTTATTTAAATAAATACATCTGGGTGTTAAACGGGGTGGGGGTGGGGGTTTAGACCAGCCTTTAAAAAAAATTTATTTAATAGTTTTGTTGCCATTTTTAAGTTTTTAAACTTCTGTGAATGTTAGTTATTTATTATTTTCGAAACGATTAATTTTAAAAGCATAGTTCGTTTTTATTTTTACAATCTGATATGTTTAATTAATTGATCTTACTAAAGTAACTTATTTTGACTGTTAAAATACTTTTCTACTTCTAATAATAAATTTAAAATTAAATTTTTACAATAATACTAAAGTTCATAGCATTTCAGTGGGGTACTTTATTTAATGTTACTATTTCTTTCAGAAACTTGATATCCTTTAAAAACACTGTTTTAAAAAACTGCATTAGAATCACAATTTTAAAAAAAAGCATTTAATCTTTCTTTTACTGTTTATTATTTATAAAAATTGTGCATAGCAATGTGTAATTATAAGCTTCATAATATTAAGTTACTAATTAAAGTTCATTTCTTTGTATAAAAACTCAAATTGAAATTTGAAGAATATAAAGAATGAAGAAGAAGAATAGAATGTATTCTTCAAAAGTCTTCCCTTATGCTTTGAAAATGCTTAATTTGTTTTTTTATCTAAATTTCTATCCTATTTTTTAACGTTTCTTTCTTTCGTATTTTATTAATGTTTTCTTTTTCTAAATTTCTATCATATTTTATTAACAACAGTAGACTGACAAAATCTGACGAAATTCAGAGAAATTCTTTTATTACATTAGTTGAATTTCGAGAATAACAACTAATTATTTGATTAAAAAGTATTAAAGAAAACACATTTCTTTTTTTAATGTTTTGAACTAACGAACATAAATTATTTATTTAAATAAAGTAATCTAAGAGTTAAAAAATTTGTTAAAAAAGGCTTTCAATGTCTTTAGAAAATAAAAGAATGAAATTTTTTGTCTTACTCTATTATTTTGTACTGATGTCAAAAATTTATATATTAGCTAAAAAAAGATTTTTTTTGTTTTATCTTTTAGGGCTACGAAGGCTCCCTCTTAAAAGTCACAAGCAAAAATGGCAAAACATCATCGGTGAGTATCTTTGTTCTGAAAGAAAAGTTTAAACAAAAATTAGAGGCTATCTCTTAAAAATCAAATCCACCTGCTTAATTTATGCTCATTGTTTAATGTTCCTGCCCTGATAAAGAATTAACAAGCATAAGCACGCATTCTGAAATTAATTAATTACTTAATACATCCAGTGCTTTTCTCATTTTCGTCAATTTTTTTTTCATCCTTTAACAATTTGCTAAATTAATTAGAAACGTCCCTGGCTGTCGAACCTACTCTACTGCGGACGAAAGGTTTCTCATTGTAAATATTTAATACTTTAATCACTTTATTGCAATTAGGAAGCAGAAAAATAATCTCTTGAAGCTGATGGAAAAATTTGTCATTACTCTGTTTAATTTTTCTGTTTATTTATTTAACTTTTTTTTTACAAAATCTTTTTTTTTTTACTATTAATTTTAAGTAATTATTTTCTTTTACTGTACACTTTTTTTCTCCTTTCAGCCTGTTGGTTTTGTGACATTCACTACGAGGGCTGGAGCTGAGGCAGCAAAGCAAGATTTACAGGTAAATGATGTTCTGATCTTTCTTTTTTAATAGAAAAAATGTTGAAAGGAAACTAACCTTTTTTTTTTTATTTATTTATTTATTTAGAAATAAATAATAGTTTTCAAACATTGTTGGTGTACAGAATGTTTTTATAAGAATCTCGATATTTTGTATTGATAAGTAAATATCGATCACTTTATGTAATCGTTACGAGCCAAGATTTATAATTTTTCAGAGAAGGAAAAAAGTAAGCTCCAAATAATATCAATTAAATCAGAATCGTAGAAAGAAACTAACTTTTTTTAAAAATTTATTTAGAAACAAATAATAGTTTTCAAACGTTGTTTGTCGTCAGAATATTTTTATAAGAATTTCGTTGATAAAGAGCTCGATATTTTATATTCATAAGTAAATATCTCTTACTTTAAGTAATCGATACAAGCCAAACTTTCTAATTTTTTCAAGAGAAGAAAAAAAATGTTAACCCCAAATATTATCATTTAAATCATGGGTGCTAAACTTTTAGCTTCCTTAACTATATTTGCAGATGAAAAATTGCATCGCATTTATTATAAAATATGAGTAATGTAACACAGTTCTTAATCATTAAACTTGACTTGACTTGACTGGGTGCTTTATGTTAATTATCTTAGTTATATATATATATATATTGAGAAATTTCTGACGTTTTTTATGGGGTAACATACAAGAAAATTGTAATCCTTAAAAATGTTCATATTATTTAATATTGTTGAAGACTTATAGCACTCCTTCCTTTGCGAGATAATAAATTAAAAAATGGGGTAATTGTGAAATGCTCGTATATATTTATTGGTTTATTTTCTGATATTTATAGTTATTTATTTTTTTATTTGTTTGCTTCCAATGTGTTTAAAATATTTATGATATTGACGTAATCCTGTTTCAACATCAACAGAAGGATATAATGTCTCATGGGCTTCAGTAATCTGGAATATTTAATGCTCAAAAGCTGTTTCCTATCAATTAACAAACTAGAATAGAAGCACTATCATATCTGTCTGTTCTATTCTTTTATGATAATTATATATTTATTTTTTTTTTCGTTTCATTCATTATAAGATCATAAAATGTTATTCAATTTATTTTCTAATGCTTCATTTTACCATACATTCACACCTATTCAGTATAAAGTTTCTTTTAGATTTATCATGTTAAAAAAAATACTTCCCTCATTCTGTACCTTACCACCCTTACCCAGATCTATATAGCCCCCTCCACCAGTTAAAAAAATATCACAAAATAAAATAATAAAAAGCTTTTAATTGCCGAATTGCAGGGTTACAATGAACTATAACACAGAAACAAAAATATGCTATGTAATTAAAATAAAATAAAGAAACAAAAGATATGTATTAATTTCTTAAATTGTGTAAATTAGCATAAAATAAGCCACGCATTTTATGTGAAGTGAAATGGTATTTCGATTTGTACAAAGATTCCTTCCCTTCAGTTAGTAAGGAATTATCATTTAGTAATTAAACTTCATCAATGCACAGCGCAAATATGGACAATTTCTTTTTTTCATACATTATTTTATCCTGCCAAAGGTTTAAAACTGTATCCACTACTCCATAAACATAATTTTTTTTCTAAACATTATATATTTCTACAAATAATTCAATTTTAAATAAGTTATTGTGTTTCTTGTTTAAATTTATGTTACTTTTCAGTCATTTTATATAACAAGAATTATTCTGCGAGTTACATTTTGAAAAATTTATAAGAAATACTTTTAAGTCACATTTTGACTTAATTTTTTTCCATTTAATACTTAAAAACATAATCATAAAAACATTCATATGTAAAAAAGAGTATTAAATATTAATTATATTTTTAAACAATAATCGAAATAAATTATTTATTAAATACAATCTGTTAATAAAATTGATTATTTTCCAATGTTTAAAGTATTAAATCTGTTAGAACAGTTCTATTTTAAATCTTCTATTTTTTATATTTTTTTTAAGAGAATGAGAGTTTTTGAAACAAGGTATATAAAATTTGCAAACCTAATCGCTAATTTCAACGACTGAATACTTGGAAGCCACTTAAAATGTAATATTTCAATTTGGTGGATAATTTCTTTTTATCATAAATTACTTTATCCTGCAAAAGGTTCAGAACTGCATCAATTACTCCAGAAATCTATTTTTTTTTTCCTAACCATTATATATTTCTACAAATAATCAATTTTAAATAAGTTATTGAGTTCATTGTCAAAATTTATGCTAATTTTCAGTCATTTATTGTATGACAAAAATTATTCTGCGAATTACATTTCATCATTTTTTTTTTCTGTTTAATACTTAAGTCATCATTAAATTCCTCATAAAATTCCCTTACGTTAAAAGTATACGTAATTAAAACATTAAATGTATTTTTAAAAAAATAATTGAAATAACTTATTTTTCAAATATAATCTATTAATAAAATTTACTATTTTTCAAAGTTTAGACTATTTAATCTGTTAGAATAGTTTTATTTTAAATCTTCTAGTTTTTATACTTTTTTTTAAAGAAAGTACTTTTATACTTATTATACTTTTATATTTGCGTATTTTTAAGATACTTTTTTAATCGTCTTTGAAACAAGTTATATAAATTTGCAAGCCTAATCGCTGATTTCAATGACTGAATACTTGAAAGCCACTTAAAATGTAATATTTCAATTTGGTGGATGATTTCTTAAACAAACTTAAATGAATTCTTTCTATTGTTCCCCTTTCAAACATACTCCACGGTGAAATAGAAAGGTTAATAGATCGAAACATTAAAAAAACCCGTCCTTAAATCTCTCATAAAGTCTCCACATGTTAAAAATATAATTAAAGTATTAATTGTATTTTTGAAAAATAATCGAAATAAATTATTTATTAAATATAATCTGTTAATAAAATTGATTATTTTCCAATGTTTAAAGTATTTAATCTGTTAGAACAGTTTTATTTTAAATCTTCTATTTTTTTATATTTTTTAATAATGGAGGAGGGTTTTTGAAACAAGGTATATAAAATTTGCAAACCTAATCGCTAATTTCAACGACTGAATACTTGGAAGCCACTTAAAATGTAATATTTCAATTTGGTGGATAATTTCTTTTTATCATAAACTACTTTATCCTGCAAAAGGTTTAAAACTGTATCCACTACTCCAGAAAAAAAAATTTCTAAGCATTATATAGTTCTACAAATAATTCAATTTTAGATAAGTTATTAATTATTATTTAAATAAATTATTTATTAAATATAATCTTTTAACAAAATTTATTATTTTAATTATTAAATCTATTAGAACAGTTTTATTTTGAATCTTCTATTTTTTTATATTTTTTAATAATGGAGGAGGGTTTTGAAACAAGGTATATAAAATTTGCAAACCTAATCGCTAATTTCAACGACTGAATACTTGGAAGCCACTTAAAATGTAATATTTCAATTTGGTGGATAATTTCTTTTTATCATAAATTACTTTATCCTGCGAAAGGTTTGTAACTGCATCAAATACTTCAGAAACCTGTTTTTTCTAAGCATTATATATTTCAACAAATAATTCAATTTTAAATAAATTATTGAGATGATTGTCAAAATGTATGTTACTTTTCAGTCATTTATGTTATGACAAAAATTATTCTGCAAGTTACATTTAAGAGAATTTCTAAGAAATATTTTTAGGCCACATTTTGACTTAATTTTTTTTTCTGTTTAAAATTTAAAAATATAATGCTTAAAGCACTTATGAAATTTCCATATGTTAAAAATATAATTAAAATATTAATTGTATTTTTGAAAAATAATTAAAATAAATGATTTGTTAAGTATAATCATTTAATAAAATGTATTCTTTTCCAATGTTTAATCTGTTAGAACAGTTTTATTTTAAATCTTTTACATTTTTTAAAAGTGGAGTTTTTGAAACAACGTATATAAATTTGCAAGCCTAATCGCTAATTTCGATGACTGAATACTTGGAAGCCACTTAAAATGTAATATTTCAATTTGGTGGATAATTTCTTAAACAAACTTAAATGAATTCCTTCCATTGTTCCCCTTTCGAACACACTCCGCGGTGAAAGAGAAAGGTTAATAGATCGAAACATTCCCAATCTTATTCAACCCTCCGGCTGAAAGCAGGTTTAATTTTCCATTAATTTGACTCCATCAATGCCTTGAGCGGCGTTAAAAGCCATTACTTTAAAATTCCATTAACCACACGAACTTTCGTATTAAATTATAGTACCTGAGACATCAAAAAGGTTACCTTGCACCGTTAAAAAACGATGGCTGGCTAATTTAATAAGTCGTTTCACCTGCAAAGCGAGTTTTCCTCTAAGTAATCTTGAATATTTAATGCACAAAAACGATTCCATATCGCTCGAACAAAGCGAGGAATCGAGGCATGCAGCTCCAGATCATGGCATGAATATTCCAAACTTCATTTGCACAGATTGGAACAAAGGACTTTCGCCAACTAACCGCCAAACCGACACTCTCGACACTGCCGTTTTGCATATGTTTTAGCAAACGCCTCGCACCCAGATGCGTTCAAGCTTACTGAGGTGACACAATCGCCAGAATAGCAGAATCTTTCACCACATAACAACGCACTACACACTACACACCAGTCTTTCCTCTCGCTGCAAAAAAAATGCTCAGTGACATATCTGTATGCATCTGCTAATTAAGACTGTAATTAAAACTGATGCCCAAGGCGTAGGGTCTTGTCTTAATTGAATTTTAAACGCGCAAGGGGAGAAGTGAAGTGAAGTGATAAGGGTCTACTTCTAGGGGAGTGAGCACACTAGATTCTTGAGTTGAGTGGTGGGATGATAACGTCGAGTTTTCCCTTTTTTCCCCCTCCCTTGAAGGGGGAAATTCCCTAAAATTCACCGTCCCTGGGGCAAACATTACAAACAAAACTTCTGCTTCTAAGTCTTCAATTTAAGGCTGGTTTTCGTCGAGATTCAGTGAAATACCGCATATTTTAGTGATGTATATGCATATGAATGCATACATGCATTCGCTTGTTTTTGTTTGTTCGGTTGTTGCTTTTTGGTTTTTCTTTTTTGTAGCCGACTAGGAACAAGATAGGATTATTTTCAAACTTTGTATAAAGGGAAAAGGGGAATGGTTTTCGATCAAGATGCTTTTCGATTGCCTGGGGGTTGCGTTCGATTGGAAACTAGTGAAAGAGTTGAGTTGTAATTCCCCGGACATCGTTTTCCTCTCTCTTTTCCATTTCTTCAAGGGAAAAGGAATTTCAGTATTAGCTGCCGTTTAAACTCAAAATTTCTTATTTGTTATTTAAATGTTACGAATGCAAAGAAGCAATTATTTGAGGCGGTATTATTTATTTTAACTCAAGAAACTTTTGAAGTGACGTTTGCTTTGCTGGAATAAATTTAAATTTGAGAGGTAGGTAGACGTCAAATATACAACATCTTAAATATTCATGACATTCGAAAAAATAGAAATTATTTTGATACCTTTTGGTTTTTACCAACTTTATATTATTTTTTATAAACAGTTCATATTCAATAATAATCATTACTGAAAATGAAATAACTTTAGAATTTACCGGAATTAATATTCATTATTTTTTCACTTTTTCAAATGTAATGGTACTTTTTCAATAATATTTAATCTTATTGATTTTTTCTACTTTTAAAATTCGCTGATCGTCATATTTACAGAAATTTCAATAAAATTTTTATATTTCCCTCAAATTTTCATAAATACTGTAAAATTTGAATCAAAACATATGCTTAGTAAAATTCAGAATAAAAATCCATTTAAAAAATAAAACCGAATTACAAGAAAGATCATATTTGAAATAAATTGTAAAATATAAAATTCATTACGTTAATCATAAAAATTGCATAACTTTTTCTTTCTTATCATTTTATTTGTTTATTAATATATTTTCTATATTTCACTTTATAAATTTTAAATCATTTTTATTATATTAATTTCAAATAAATTTATTTCCATGCAAAAAATTTAAAAATGCAAATGCTTATTCAAAATTTAATTTTTATAAGTTAATATATCGAAGATTTTCTATAATTAATATATTTTCTATATTTTACTTGATAAATTGTAAATCATTCACATATCAATTTCCAATAATTTCATTTGCATGAAAAAATTTTAATAATACAAGTGCTTATTGAAAATTTAATTTTTATAAATTAATATATCGATATTATTAATCTAATTATATTTTATTCTGGAAATATTAAAAAACAATACTATTTTATCGTAACTTATATCGTAGCAATACCCTCATATTACAACAGCGTTTAATAAGAATAATAAGAGCTTTAATTTCTATATTTTGCAATGGCTTCTTGGAGTCTTATTTTATGTGAAAGAATTCAATAAAAAAATAATAAATAAATAAAAAAAAACCTGACCAGCAATCTTAACCAAGTTACCGTAAACGTAAAGTTTGCATTCTAACAAGAAGACTAACCGTGCAAAGTAAATAGCTTTACAGATTTGAAAGTTAAAGGATCTGTTTGTTTTTCTGTAGATCTATTTGCTATGGATCTATATTCTTTGGATTTATTTTTAATGAATTTATTCTCTACCCTAATAAGTAACACGCTAGTAATATCCCAATATTGCCCAAACGTTTAATATTAAAAGCTTTAGTTTTTATATGTTTTCAATAGTATTTTTAGCCTTATTTTATGTGAAATTTTTTTTAAAAACTCGACCCAGACCAGCAATCTTAACCAAGTAAGTAAGTTTGCATTCTAACAAGAAGAGTCTCCATGCAAAGTGGACAGCTTTACAGATTTGAAAATTAAAGTGTCGGTTTGTTTTTCTATGGATTTATATTCTTTGGATTTATTTTTAGTGCATCTATTCTCTACCCTAATAAATAATACAGTAGTAATACCTCAATATTGCATTAACGTTTAATATTAAAAGCTTTATTTTTTCTGTAATGCAATATTTTTTAATTAGTTTTATAAAAAAAAGAATTAAAAAAAAGAAAAAACCTGGCTCTGCCCTGACCAGCAATCTTAGTAAACGTAAAGTTTGCATTCTAACAACTAGAATTTTCATGCAAAGTAAACAGCTTTACAGATTTGAAAATTAAAGGATTAGTTTGTTTTCCTAGATAGATAGATCTATTTGTTTTTCTATGGGTCTATATTTTTTTGGATTTATTTTCTATGAATTTATTCTATATTGATCTATTTTCTATCTATAAAAGAATTTATTTACTTTTTGTTTGGAATAGTTTTGATTCCATATGAAATTTTCCATGTTATTTAATTACTTAAAAGGAAAATTAATTTAAAACTATATATATTTTTTATTCTAAATATTTCTTAAATAACTAAATTGTGCGATTATTTTGAAATTATTTTTTTATTTAAATTCAATGCATAAATACATTTACAGATAATATTAAAAATTACAGACTTCAATTCTCAAGATGTTACGTTGAAGTAGAAAATTTTGATAAAAAGTTTTTATTCGAATAAATTCTTCAAAGGATTGTGAATTTTTGAACATTATTACATTTTCCTATTTTATGATGCGAGATCATATTAGGGAAACCAATAAAAATAAATTTTGATTTCTGAATTCTTGAAAAGATTACACAATCAAAACTCAAAAATAATTTTAAGATTTATTTGAAATGCATTATTTTACGTCAGTTGAAATTACTTAAGTTTTACTTTATTCCTATTTCTCTTTAAAATACATGTAAATAATAAACAGCGCATAGAGGCACATTTCATTTTATAAAAATAAGGGATTTTCTCTCAACAATAGGATTTGTCTCACAGAATAAAATTTGCATGTAATGACTACCATCTCACACATCACAGAACTGCAGAAACTTCACCCCCTTTCAGCGATAAAGCGCCAAATCTTTGTCGAAGCCAGATACAAATAAATCTGAAGGGTAATTGCATTTCACTTTGAATTTCTTGGCGAAATATTACGGCTAGAGGACAACAAAGGAAAAAAAAAGCAGCCAAGTAGTAAGTTTCCAAATCCTTTCAAAAGATAATTTGGCTCCAATAAAAATGTTCCCTTGGCGTTGTAGGCCGGCTCTTTAAAACGCATTTTCCTTGTTTCCTCGGGAGGGATGCTCATCCTGATGATGCGGAGGAGCCGTTGTCATGGCGACGCCGCAACAGGTATGACGTATTCCATGTGACTCTACTGTACAAGTCTTTGCAGCTGTCGATTTCGGAAGGGGGAGAAACTGGGGGAGGAGTTTCACCTGAAACAAATATCCGGTCAGGAACAATAGTGGTATGTGTCGGAGAACGCCCGGATTTTTGTGTTTTTGGCTGTTGAGGAAAGGAAATGGATAGAAATTTAATTATTAGCACGATGCATTGATTTGAAATAATAGGATTTGAGATTGCTTTAAATTCTAGTGGATAGATCTTCTATTTATTAATTATCTAGATGATTTGTTTCGTAAGATGCTTTTGAATATTTTCTTTAAAATGTCATTTGTAAAGTGAATCTTGTACGCTTATAAAAAATAGTTAATCTTAATAATTGTTAATTGTTAATAAAAAATGTTAATTACGATTAACAAATATTGATTGAATTAGCAATTTATCATCAATTTCTGTTTGTTAATTTTGAAAAAAATTAATAAATGTTCATTTATAATTGCTGTTAAAAATTATTAAATATTGCTGTTAAAAATTGTTAAATGTTATAAAAATAAGTTATTTCGGTATTAAATTTTCAAATAATTATTAGTGAGTAAAATTGGAGTATTAAACAAACTGATAATATTTATCCATTACGATTTTATCACGAAACAATACATTTTATCACGAAACAATTAATCGTGTTTAGATAACATCGAATTGCTGTTGTAGTTAATAAAATTTTGAAAATGTTTTACACAATTTTTGATATCTTTGATTTCGGCCATTATAATAACTGTACAATAAAGTGAGTATAAAGAGACACATAGATATCTGTATGACTTTGCAAACAATTATTATTTAAAAAGTAAGTAATATATATATGTTTTGAGCTGAAATGTCAATTTTTTTAAATTAATATTTAAAGAAAAAGAAATGCTAAAAATTTGTACGAAAAATAAAATATTTCTTCAATTCACAAAAGGTAATCACCTATAAAATTAAAATTGTTGAATTGAAATTATAAAATATAATAAACAACTCATCCTCCAAGCCTGTATCAAATATACAAAATCCTTACAGAACACGATATCCTATAGAAATCATTTTTGTATAATAAATTTTAACGTCAATATTTTTGTATGTCATCAGCATATTCCAATACGTCTTTAGCTAATTTAACAGAAACAATTGCAGATCTTTAAAAATATTTGAAAGGTACAAATGATTTTTATTGCAAAAACAAATAAAAACAATTATTCACCATAATAGATGGTGTTTTCAATGAACAATTGTAAAATTGAACAACACTTCTTCAATGTATAATACTTACTTAATAGAATATAAATAAAAATAAAAATAATTATATTTTGGTATTTTATCCATTTCTTTAAAACACAATACTGAATAACACATTATTTATCTTTCAAATATTTCGTTATTCAATATCAAAGGGTTATTAAATTATGTTAATAATTTAAAAATATAATTTTTATAAGGAATTAACTTATGTATTTTATTCTGTAATTCTTCAAGTCCTTTTTATATGAAGAAGCAAACACTAGACACTTTATTTATTATGTTAATAAAATAATATTATTATGTTAATTATGGATTATATTATGGATAGTATTTATTTATTTGTTTTATTCTACAATTTCTCACGTCTTTTTTTTTTTTTTGCATAAAAAGTCACATTAGTAATCACATATTAGACTACTAAGATTTTTTATTATATTAATAAAATAATATTATTTAAAATATTCTTGTTATTTAAAGATTTAAATTACGTTATTAAACATTTTGAAATTTAAAAGTAACTATCGTGTATTCATTATTTATAGCAAAACTTTATTCTAGTATAAACTCTGCATAATTTAACTAGTTTACATTGTTTAAAAGAGTTCATGTCATAAATTTACTTGGCTATCTGAAAAATTAATATTACTTGAATTAATTAATTCAATGCTTCAAAATCTAACTTACTAAAAAAAAAAAAAAAATTCAAACCCAAAGTCAAAAGATCAAAGTTTGTCTCATTACCTTTGTGTCTTGCATGCTAATTTATATTTAAAGTCCATCCATAAATTTAAATATTCAGAACTTTTTAGTTTGAGAAATCGTTGCTGATTTAAAAATATTCAGATGCTGGTTTTACATCAAACCGTTGAATTTTTCCTTGGGTACAAAAGTTCGTTAATTATAATTACATATATTCAAAAAGATTGATGCATATTTCCAACTTTGATGTTTCTCTTGCAAATAAGACTTCAAAGAGCGTGTGGAAATCGTAAAGGAAGAGGAATTTATTTTTCTATTTCTGGATGAACAGATCAAAAATTGCCATGTTCATTTGAAAGTAACCTTGGAACTTTCAAATTTTACGAAGTATGTATTACTAAATTTATTTCCCTTGCATTAATTCTGTTGTAATTAAAATTTAAGTTACGACTTGGATTTTAAACAAACTTTCTTGATTTCAAATATATTTCATAATAACAGGAAATACTCGTTCTTTTGACAGAAACCTCTTAAATTTGATTGCTTTCAACTTAAAAATTGTCTATCGATATTTCTTTAGCCCATCTAATAAATTATTATTATTGTGAATATATATATTTTCTAAATTATTATTATTTAATCCATTTAGTACTACTGAAAACAATAACATTTAATAAAGATTTTTTTTGTTATGGCAAAATATTTATCATGCGTTTAATAATAGTTTAAATGGATAGTTTGAAAAAAGAATTCACTTACATTTCTTAATTGCCATGAAATATATATCATTTAATAATTAAAATAATTAAACCGAACAAAGATTATTAAAATATCAGGAAATATAAATGGAACCTGATATATTTGTAATTTTAATCAACTAACAGAATTTCTTTGAAACAAAAATATTTTCTTAAAAGTAATAACATAGCCTTTAATTTCAAATAGAGAAAAAATATGAAAATACCAATAAAAATAAATCATTTTTTCATTAATCATCATCAGATTATAAAATATCAGAAAAATAATAATTAAACTTAACCTGATATATTTGTAATTTCAATCAACTAACAGGATTTCTTTGAAGCAAAATTATTTTTCTAAAAGTAATAATATAGCCTTCAATTTCATATTGAATAGAAATATGAAACTCATTATAAATATATACAAATAAATCATTTTTGTTCTTTACCTAACTCTTTATTATTACTCTTTTTTTAAATTCATAGTTAAAAAAATACAAAAACAAATAATATTTTTACGTTTTTACACCATTCTTTGTTTATCTTGCAATTGATCGATTAATGGCTGTTTATTAATTCTAATACAAATTTATTTAGAGCATTTGCAAAAGAGTAAAATGTATACTACAAATATTTATGGTGTTACATATTTAATGCAAACATTTATCATTTAATAAATTTTTATAGAAATGTGCCCTAAAGTTCATAACAAGAAAAGTGATCTATTTTGATACAAAATTCATTTTTAAAATCATAGCATCTTATAAAAATAGAACAGTTAATTGGAATAATGGAATAGATAATTATGGATAATGAAATAAAACTATTTCATTATCCATCAAATCTTTTGGATAATGAAATAAAATTATTTCATTATTTATCTAACATTTTAAGTGCCAATAAACTACGAAAAATAAATTGACCGCTTTTAAGCTTTTTTTTAGCCATTAATTTTTGTCTGTTAAATTATACGCCAAAATTTTAAAAAATTTTAGGATTAAAGATGCCTGAATAAATACAAAAGTTATTAATTTTGAAATATTTGCACTTAAATAAAAGGAATGAAATTATTATACATTGTGCACAAAATTAGAAAATGTGCATTTCTGATTTTCCAATTAATCCGGACTTATTTCCCGAAAATCATTTGTAAGCAACTAAATCTTCCGAGACCTTCTAAGATTTGATCAACATTTCTAAACAGAAGTAGCTATTATTCTTCCCTGTTAAATTATACGACATCAAAAAAACATTTTTTCGATTAAAGATGTCTGATTAACGACAAATGTTACTACTTTTATACGCAAAATATCTGCACTTAAAAAAATAAATATTGATAAATGTGATAAATATTGATACGCGAAATATGATTTTTATACGCAATATATATGACTTGATCGCTTTTAAGCTTTTTTTAGCCATTCAGTCTTGTCTGTTAAATTATACGATCAAAAATTATCTATATATATATTTTAGATTAAAAATGCTTGAATAACGACAAACATTACTATTTTTGAAATATTTGCAGTTAAAAAAACATGAATGAAATTATTAATCAATGCATAAAAACTTAGAAAATGTGCATTTCTAATTTTCTAACTGATGTGAACTTATTTCCCGAAAATCATTTGTAAGCAACTAAATCTTCCGAGACATTCCAACAAATCTTGGAAGGTCTAGGAAGATTTAGTTGCTTACAAATGATCAGCATTTCTGTATACAAATAGCCATTAATTCTTGCCTGTTAAATTATACGACATAAAAAAATACAAACGCTACTATTTTCATACGCAAAATATTTGAACTTAAAGGAATGAAATTATACGACATAAAAAAAAATACAAACGTTATTATTTTTATACGCAAAATATTTGTACTTAAAAAAAGGAATGAAATTATACGACATAAAAAATACAAACGTTGCTATTTTTATACGCAAAATATTTGTACTTAAAAAAAAAGAAATTATACGAATAAAAATACAAACGTTGCTATTTTTATACAAACGTTACTATTTTTATACAAAATATTTGTATAAAAAAAAAGAAATGAAATTATACGACATAAAAAATACAAACGTTACTATTTTTATACGCAAAATATTTGTACTTAAAAAAAGAAATGAAATTATACGACATAAAAAATACAAACGTTACTATTTTTATACGCAAAATATTTGTACTTAAAAAAAGAAATGAAATTATACGACATAAAAAATACAAACGTTACTATTTTTATACGCAAAATATTTGTACTTAAAAAAAGAAATGAAATTATACGACATAAAAAATACAAACGTTCTATTTTTATACGCAAAAATTTGTACTTTTTTATACGACATAAAAAATAAAACGTTTCTATTTTTTGCAAAATATTTTAAAAAAAAAAAAAGAAATGAAATTATTATACAATGCGTACAAAATTAGTGTGCACTTCTAATTTTCCAATTGATCCGAACTTATTCCCCAAAAAATCATTTGGTAAGCAACTAAATCTTGCGAGACCTTCCGCAATTTGATCAACATTTCTAAACAGAAGCAGCGGCCATAATGCATTATTCGGTCTTACATCTGCTGTCTCCCAAGCAATCTTTTTTTTCTTGGAAGAAGCCCCTCAGGAACAAGAAACGAAAACAAAAACAGAAAGAAGAATTCCTTCTGCTGGTGGAAAAAAGGCGAGCGCCTGGTGCAGCAGCAGACCACTCTTCCTCACAGATGAGCCGCCGACGTTCTTTTATATTTGGAGGCCTTTCCTCATCGGATGATTCCTTTGTGTCAGAACACAAAGGCGGGCAATCCAGAAATAGACGTTCGGAAATTGTTTGCAAGCTTTTCGGTAAACACTGGTCTCTCTCTTATTTAATGGGCTGCCGGTCGTGAAAAATGCTGAATTTTTATCAACACAACGGGACGCCATGTTGCGGTTGTTTAATGATATTTTAATTTATGATGATAGTGTTCGAACTGTTTCCATTACCTATTCAAGCATCGTGGGGGGAAATGAAAGGCAAATATTTTATTCTTCTTGCGAGAGCTCTATGGTAAAAAAATAGAAATAGATTTTCGTATTCAAGTGAGCGGTTATTATTTTGAAGGTTTCTTTTTTCTTTCGTGTGTGTGCATTTAAAATTTGGAGAATTCACATTTTTTATATGCTTAACATTTTTTTTTTTTGGGGGGGTATCAATTAAAGATTTTTGTCTCAAAAAGAATTTATATTGAGCAGCATTGTACATTTAATATCTGATCATTAAGAAGACATTAAAATATTTAAAATATGGTCATTCGATCAGATTATCATTTGAAGTCTTACAGTAAATAGGAAATCACTATAAGAAGTTACTATTGGAATTACCATTTGCAGTCTTACAATAAGTAGGAAATCAGCGTTTCATGCCTTACAATAGGTATTAAATCACCTTAAGAATTCACCATTGAAATCATCATTTGAAGTCTTACAATAAGTATGAAATCACCATTTGATGTCTTACAATAAGTATGAAATCACCAATAAGTATGAAATCACCATTTGATGTCTTACAATAAGTATGAAATCACCATTTGATGTCTTACAATAAGTATGAAATCACAGTTTGATATCTTACAATAAGGATGAAATCACCATTTGATGTCTTACAATAAGTATGAAATCACAGTTTGATATCTTACAATAAGGATGAAATCACCTTAAGAATTCACCATTTCAAGTATTTCAATAAGTATGAAATCACAATTTGATGTCTTGCAATAAGTATGAAATCCCCATTTGAAGTCTTACAATAAATATGAAATTACCATTTGATGTCTTGCAATAAGTAGGAAATCACCAATTGATGTCTTACAATAAGTAGGAAATCACCATTTGATGTCTTACAATAAGTAGGAAATCACCTTAAGAATTCACCATTTCAAGTCTTTCAATAAGTATGAAATCACAATTTGATGTCTTGCAATAAGTATGAAATCATCAATTGATGTCTTACGATAACCATGAAATCCCCATGAAACAATCAATGATATCTGACCATTTCTGATAGACACATTTTGCTCACACTCGAATTCTCCGTGTCTTTTTCCCAATTCACCATTTTTCAAATCCGCTACTAATTTACCACCAATAATTACTTTTTTTTTTCTCTTCGTCCTGGATAAACGTCCACTATAAATGATTAATTGTTCCCCCAAAGCCCCCCTCCCACCACCATCTCTCGGTTTGAAAAATTAATAAATTTTCGAGTGGCGCGCCAGTGGGAAAAAAATCACAACCGCCGCTAAACTTTGTGTCCCATTAATCAATTAAGCGAGCTTAACTTTGGTGTTAAAAGTCTGCGATGGCAATTAATCGCTATTAATTCAGCGAGGATTACCAACTGTATTGGAAATGAATTCATTTAAGGGAGAGGGAGGGATCACTAACTTCCGCGAGTGTTTGGGATTTATCTGTGGACGCGTTTTCGAAAACTCAAGACATTTTAAATTGATGATGAATCGTTCTCGACGGTCGGTCTGGAATGTACATTAGCGGGATAAACAAAGTTTGTTTTTCTGTGCTTCTTCCACCTCGACATTTATGGCTTCAGAGATTATGAAGTGTGATTCCGAAGAGGTAGCAGTGCGTTTGTTGCAAATGTGGTTTGGAATGGAGTTGCATTTGTCGCCATATTTGTCGTTCTGGTTTGTCTGAATTAAGTTGAACCCGATTAGGAAAGGTTGTGCGTTTGCTTTTGATATTTTTTATCGGTTTTTACTAAATATCTAAGTTTCTGTGTGTCTACTTTTATCAATGGTGATTAGTTATTTGCAGACATACGTTAAAAATAACTGTGGAAAACATGTGAATAGTTCAATCGATGGGGAAAGTAAAAAACATGGAAATAATCCAATGAACGAGTATACACAAAGAGCATGTACGAACATATGCACAGAATACAACTGGGAGAACATAGTGTTTGAACATACATAACAAGTGAATTATTAAGGAAACCAGGTTTATTCAGTCAGATATTTGCAGTTTTGATTTACATAGAATTGTATGAATTAAGTTGAACCCGATTAGGAAAGGTTATGCGTTTGCTCTTGATATTTTTTACAGGTTTTTACGAAATATCTATATGCTAATTTTAGTTTTATCGGTGAGGATTCGTTATTTGCAAATATACTAGAACGTTAAAACTAACTATGAAAAACATGTAAATGGTTCAATGGATGAAAATAGTCCGATCGAAGATAGCTGATTCGTAAAAGAATCCAGGTTTATTTGTCGTTTTGGTTTGTCTAGAATTGTATGAATTAAATTGAACCTGATTAGTAAAAGTTATGGGTTTGCTATTTTTTATCGGGTTAAGTTATATATCTAAACGCTAATATTAGTTTTATGAACATCGATTCTTTATTTGCTGATATTAGTTAAAAATAAATATGGATAGCATGTGCGTAGTTCAATGGAGTGGAACAGTCAACTGGAAGATTGGTGATTCGTTAAAGAGTACAGGTTTATTTAAAATATAGGAATAATATTTGTCGTTTTGACTTGTCTAGAATTGTATGAATTAAGTTCCACCCGATTGATAAAAATTATGGGTTTGCTTTTTTTTTATCGGTTCTAATTAAATATCTAAACGCCAATTTTAGTTTTATGAATACCGATACATTATTTGCTGATATTCGTTAAAAATAAATAGGGAAAACGTGTGAGTAATTCAATGGATGGGAATAGTCCAATCGAAGATAGGTGATTCGTTAACAAATCCAGATTTATTTGTTTAGATTTGGTTGTTTTGGTTTGGTTAGAATTGTATGAATTAAATAGAACCCGATTAGTGTGTGTGTTAAGGGTTTTTAATTTTTTTTATCGGTTTTAGTTAAATATCTAAGAGCCAATTTTAGTTTTATGAATACCGATACATTATTTGCTGATATTCGTTAAAAATAAATAGGGAAAACGTGTGAGTAATTCAATGGATGGGAATAGTCCAATCGAAGATAGGTGATTCGTTAACAAATCCAGATTTATTTGTTTAGATTTGGTTGTTTTGGTTTGGTTAGAATTGTATGAATTAAATAGAACCCGATTAGTGTGTGTGTTAAGGGTTTTTAATTTTTTTATCGGTTTTAGTTAAATATCTAAGAGCCAATTTTAGTTTTATGAATACCGATACATTATTTGCTGATATTCGTTAAAAATAATTCTGGAAAACGTGTGAGTAATTCAATGGATGGGAATAGTCCAATCGAAGATAGGTGATTCGTTAACAAATCCAGATTTATTTGTTTAGATTTGGTTGTTTTGGTTTGGTTAGAATTGTATGAATTAAATAGAACCCGATTAGTGTGTGTGTTAAGGGTTTTTAATTTTTTTTATCGGTTTTAGTTAAATATCTAAGAGCCAATTTTAGTTTTATGAATACCGATACATTATTTGCTGATATTCGTTAAAAATAAATAGGGAAAACGTGTGAGTAATTCAATGTATGGGAATAGTCCAATCGAAGATAGGTGATTCGTTAACAAATCCAGATTTATTTGTTTAGATTTGGTTGTTTTTGTTTGGTTAGAATTGTATGAATTAAATAGAACCCGATTAGTGTGTGTGTTAAGGGTTTTTAATTTTTTTTATCGGTTTTAGTTAAATATCTAAGAGCTAATTTTAGTTTTAAGAATACTGATCCGTTATTTGTTGATATTCGATAAAGATAACTATGGGAAACAAGGGAATAATTCAATGGATGAGAATAGTCCAATGGATGGGAAAAGTCTAAAGCATTGGAATAGTCCAATGGTTGGGAAAAGTATAAATCACGGGAATAGTCCAATGGTTGGGGAAAGTATAAATCATGGGAATAGTCCAATGGTGGGAAAAGTATAAAGCACGGGAATAGTCCATTGGTTGGGGAAAATATAAATCATGGGAATAGTCCAATGGTGGGAAAAGTATAAAGCATGGGAATAGTCCAATGGATTGGAAAAGTATAAAGCAGGGGAATAATCCAATGAACACATGAACAAAGTACAATTGGGATAATATAGTGTTTGAGCAAACATATTAGATGATTCATTAAGAAATTCTGGTTTATTCGTTCAGATATTTGTCGTTTTGGTTTGTGTAGAATTGTATGAATTAAATTGAACCCGATTAGTAACAGTTATGGGTTTGATGTTTATATTTTATTGGTTTTAGTTAAATATCTAAATGTTAATTTTAGTTTTATGAATACGGATTCCTTATTTGCTAATATTAGTCAAAATTAATTATGGGAAACATGACAATAGTTCAATGGTTGGTAATAGCTCAATGTCTTAGGCACAGAATACAACTGTGAGAAAAGTATGGTGATGTTTTTGAATATATATATATGTAATTCGTTAACGACTTAATATATATAGTGTGTGTGTTTAATATATATTAGTGTGTGTGTGTAAATCGATTTAAATGCAAACTTCCCAATGATAAACAATGTTAAAATTGTTTCGTTTTAACTTATTTTGTAATTTGTATAATGAATTAGGCTATTTCTTAACAACTATTTTCTGTTGTATGCAAATTCAATAACATGTTTTACTACTTCTCAATAACTGTTTCTGTTGTGAGCGTATTCAAATGACGTTGTTCTCTTGCAGCAGGGCGTGAGGTTCGACCCCGACCTGCCGCAGACGATCCGCCTGGAGTTCGCGAAGAGCAACACAAAGGTTAGCAAACCGAAACAGCAGTCACCCCCTGCCGCCGCCACGCACCCTACACTCCTGCACCCTCTGGCCGGACGTAAGTAAAGGCACACACTCACACTTCCTCCACCCCTTTTCTCTCTCTACTCCCCCTTCTTCTTTTTTTCTTCGGGGGCTCGTCTCTGACAGCGCGTGCACTTCGTTTCTAATTCACAGTCAAATCCTCTTACAAACTGATTACATAGTTTTTATCCTGAAAGGTGTTCCTGCAAAAAAATGAACCACATTTCCTAACAGAGGAAATTATTAGTGAATTCAGTTGGTGGCAAACACAAGTAGTTACTTCCAAATCTTTAATGTTTAAATATTCTTCAGTTTAATTATGCAGTTTTTATATTTAAAACTAGATTTTTAGATTTCCCCCAAATCAAAATTATCCATGTTTATAGGAAGAGCAACATCACTCACTCCCTCATTCCTTAGAAATTTAAAAAGGTTTTTCGTTGTTTATGTGCATTATAGTTAACCATTCTTCCTATAAATGCACCTCTATTGCAAAAAAAGTAAGCAGAATTTTTTACTGTTCCTTCAAAAATGAAACTTGCTATTGACGTTTGTGGGTTAGAAAGTAACTTGCTTACATATTGCTTAACTGTATACTTGCTGTTGGTAACGAAATTGTTGCTCAAGGAAGCATTTTGAATTTTACTTATAAATTATTGCTCAAGCAAGAATTTTGAATTTTGCTTATAAAAATTAAATTCAGTTGTATTATTTAAATGCTATTCTTCGTTGACAGTGAAATTGTTATTCAAGGAATTAGTTTGAAATTTGCTTATAAAATGTTGCTCAAGGGAGCATTTTGAATTTTGCTTATAAATTGTTGCTTAAAGAAGAATTTTGAACACTGCTTATAAGAATTAAATTAAGTTGTATTATTTAATTGCTATTCTTCGTTGGCAGTGAAACTGTTGTTACAGGAAGCATTGGAATTTCTGTATATACAAATTAAATTAACTTTAGATAGTTAATTTATATTATTTAATTGCTATTCTTTTTTATAGTAAAATTGTTATTCAAGGGAGCATTTGAATTTTACTTGTAAATTGTTGCTTAAGCAAGAATTTTGAATGCTGCTTATACAAATTAAATTAAATTGTATTATTTAATTGCTGTTCTTCGTTGGCAGTGAAATTCTTGTGTATAGGAAGCATTGTGGATTTTATCATAAATAAATTAATAGAAGTATTTAAATTTTATTCTTTAATTGAATTTATTTGTTAGCAATAAAGCTCTAGATCAAGGAAGCAATTTGAGTTTTACCTACAAAAATTTAACCAAATGTAAGTAGTTACGTTGGTTTTTAAAATGGCTTCTTTTCACATATATATATATATATATATATATATATATATATATATATATATATATATATATCAGTTAGGGCTTCATTTTGTAAATAGATCTAAAATGATTGGATTTGAATTTTAAGGCAGAAGTGTCTAAAAATCTAAGACATATATGTTTTAATTGTCTTTATACACAATTAATAAATATATTTGCTTGTTTAATATCACAGCTTGAAGCAAAATAATATAGCTGCTGCACATAAATATAATTCGTACTCGTTTAACGTAATTTTAAATAAATAAAAAAATTTAAAATATATAAAGGTACATATAAAAAATATAGTTACTTTCCCAGAGAAAATTACCACAACCTTATATTTTATAAAATAGCTTTTTAAAATAATCAAAATTCATTAGAAATATATATAGATATGTAAAAAAATATACTGGACTATTTATTACAGCATGTTTATACTATTTATATTCTGTCTATTAAAGATATTTATTTGACATGTCAACCAACTTGCATAACATATAAATCATTATTTATAGACAAAGCCTAATATCTCATAGTCACTGAGTGTATGTGCAACACTTTTTCTAATAGCAATACTTCTGCATTTTTGGTGTAACACAAGAGATTTACGAGTATTTTGCTACAATATAAAATTAAAACAATTTAATCACTTAGTATAATCACGATCAACCAACTTGTATAACATATTAATCCTTATTTAAAGATTTATTTTATCCTTATTTAAAGATTATTTTTATTTTGATATAACTCAAAATTAAAAACATTTTAACACCTCTTATAATCATGATATACCACCTTGAATAACATATATATCTTTATTTATAGACAAAGCATAGCACCTCTTATATGCAGCATCTTTTCTAATAGCAACTCTTCTGCATTTTTGGTGTAATATAAGCGAGTTACGATCATCTTGCTGTAACACAAAATTAAATAATATATTCACTTCGTATAATTACGATCAACCAACTTGTATAACATATTAATCCTTATTTATAGGTGAAGCATAATAACTCATTATTCCCTTATGGTATATACAACACCTTTTCCAATATGACTCTTCTACATTTTTAATGTAACACAAGGTGATTCCCCAAATTAGACAGTATACTTGTTGTAGCAAAATTTAAATAATATACTTGCATTAACACAAAATTAAGCAATACACTTCACTTTGTATAATAGCGCCTAACCAACTTGCATAGCATATATATCTTTATTTGTAGACAAAGCATAACATCTCGTATATGAAACATCTTTTCTACTAGAAATTCCTCTGTATATATTATGTAACACGAGTGATCCACAATCATCTTACTGTACCCCAAAATTAAACAATTATTCCCTTCGTATAATCACGATCAACCAACTTACATAACATATTAATCCTTATTTAAAGACAAAGCATAAAACCTTATACTACTTATTGTATGTGCAACACCTTTTCTAATAGCAACTCTTCTGCATTTGTGTAACACAAGCGATTCACGACAAAAACGTGACGGATTTAGAAAGCTTTTGATTCTCTTTGTTCAATTCTCTTAAGCAAGCTAAACACGTAGGTGCTAAAATTTACTGGTTGTGGTTTTGCTGCATAGAGAAAATTAACATTCTCAACTGCTATCTTGCAGAAAGTGCTTTAGAAACAAATTGAATTATTCCCTCTCTCTTTCTCTCTCTTTCTGATGAACAGATAGCGTGTTGGAAGGATTGCTTTGTTTTTTTTATTACCAAACCAGAAACGTATCGCTTATTTCCCCATAGACCAATGAAAGCGATTCTCATTCAAATTATTCAAATTACACACCAGTTTTAACAAATAATTAGAATTTTTCATCAGCTTCTCTTTACATTTTTAAACTTAACTCTTTTGAATAAAGGCAACATGACTTATTCCCCTAATTAGGAGATTTATTTACATCGTGTGGGTTATATTTTAGTCAAACGCATGTAACTTCTTGAACCTCATCCATCTTGTGTATTTATAGCACTTTTAACTCCAAAGTTTCGTCGTTTTAGCCTTGTGTTTAAATAACCTCAGCAATTAATAACGGTCTTCGTAATATAATAAATTTTCTTGCTAGCCTAATATGACGTACAATCTCTGATTAATACAATGTTTTAAATTCAACGTTTACAAGAAACATTTATCACATACTTGTGAATTTCAAGTTTTAATCAAATGAAATATTTTTAATAACGTTTTACTTTGACTTTGTGAAATATAATGCAAGCCATTTCACGTAACTTAAATATGAGGTAGAAATTTCTGCTAGTCATATAGTTAAAGGAACTTCTTCAAAAGAAATCTATAAAAATTTTAACATTTTTTTAAGTATTTAGTTGTAAATTTACGTACTTCGACAATATAACAAGACTCGCTTTGGTATAAAATTATACTCATTGTCAAAACATTAGAGCCACTAAGTAGAAATAGTGAGAACTGATAGAAATTTTAATTGAATAATTGCAACGTAAGTGACTGGAAAATAAAAGAAAAAGGGTCATTTATTGCAAGAAAACATTGTTTTTATTTCCAATAATTTGGCAAAAAGTTACATTAGATCAATGTTACTAAGAACAATAAAACTATAAAGAATTAAGAACAAAAAGAAGACCAAAGCGATTGAAACATCAGCAATAATAGAGAGTTTTTGTATACCGTACGTTAGTTACCGTAGGACGTCCGTTAGCTTTTTCTCCCTAGCGAACTTGCTCAGTTTCCTATGAGCATGCGCGCTAGGGAGAAAAAGCTAACTGACGTCTTACGGTAACTAACGTACGGTATGCAAAAACTCTCTATTACTTCCCAATATCTCGACTCATCTTGTTCTTGGACGATTCATCTCACTCTCAACTCATCTTGTTTCTCAATATCTCGATTTATTCACATCTCCATCTGTAGGTCCACGAAGAGCCCCACATCGGAGAAGAGAATCCCTGTCCATTACTTCTCCAGAGTCACAAATAGGATCTGTTGAAATGCCCATGCGGTACTGATGGGCGGCAAGACCATTGTGTCCTGTAGACGTGTGATTTCAAGAAAACATAAATATGGGTTCTAGTACTTTTTAGGCCACGATACAATAAGGTCAGGAATTGTGGCAGGCAAATTTCTTATGATATCCACATGGAAGGGATCCACCCAGTTATTTGTCCTTTATTCACCTCCTTAACCATTTAGTAACTCTTTTAACTAACTCTCCTCCACTGGTCTCACACATCTGTAAAAAAAATGTCGAAACATCAGAGAAGGCAAGCAACCTGATGAGGTGATCACTCCGCCTCTATCATTCTAATGATTCTCATTCACCACAATTCTAACTGCAGATATTTTCTTCTACGGTCAGTTTAAGGACATCTCTGATGATATTAGTGTTCAACCGCAACAGATAAACTGCATACAGAATACCTCAGGGCGACTATTTATTCGCTAGAATGAACTCACATTAACATCCTCTATTGTACTCAGAAAATTCCAATTCAAACACTTACATATTTACTTGACAAATAGTTTTTTGTGTCAAATTTCACAGCAATCGCAATCTCCTCCTTTTTACATTAAAATTTTTATGGCAATGAGTAAATTTTTTTTATTCATGAAACAGCCAAACATTCAAAAATAATAATTTAACTATTACGTTGGCTGATAAGTTGTTACAAAATGTCGTTCTTCTTCAAGTCCTTCCTTCTTTAAAGAAAGTAATGTGTTTTTTAATACTGTAACTAAAAAAAATTTTATTAAACATTTAACAATTTATCTGTTCACTATCATGAACAACACAATATTCTATTTCCAACTAGTACGAATTTTTCTCCATCATTAATATGAATCATCATCATCATCATTATGGATAGTACGACAGCCCAGAGTGGTTTTAGCCTTTTATTTTAAAGTTTTCCATGCATTCATCTGGGTGACAATGATCCTTCAATTCTTAACCTTTAGTACAGCAAAATCTTTTCCACGTCCTCTATCCATCGCAACTTGGGTCGTCCTCTTCCTCTTTGTCCCTGTGGCTTTGCCAAAACGGGCCTTTTTACATTGTTTAAATCATTCATTCTAAATACGTGAGCAGTTTGATCTATTGATCTTAATAAATTTTATAATATCTGGGTCTTGATAGCATTTATAAATTCCTTAATATGAATAATAATTTTAATTTATTATTATACTTTTGTCGTTATAATACATTTCAAGTTGATTAAGGAATCTTTCATTTCTAATACATTAAAAATTTTCTGTGTGAGTACTGACTTCTGATTGCTTCGAAAAAATTTTGCATTTCACAATGAAGCCTCCCAATAACGGAGTTTTTTGCCAACGTATTCAACTTTGCATCGTTCAAGACAATTTGGTAAGAAGAATATACGTGAGAATTCTCTCTGGGAAGCAAATCTCAAAACATCACAAAATAGACATGGACATATTGGTTTAAGATTCACTATCTTCAACATCTCCTTAAGGTCGTTTAAAGTGTTAATACAGTTTGAGACATTTTGGAAAAATTCTCTAGGAAGCAAATCACAAAATAGACATGAACATAACGGTTTAAGATTCAGTATCTCTCACACCTCATTAGGGTCGTTTAAAGTGTTAATACAGTTTGAGACATTTTGGAAAAATTCTCTAGGAAGCAAATCACAAAAACAGACATGAACATAACGGTTTAAGATTCAGTATCTCCCACACCTCATTAGGTCGTTTAAAGTGTTAATACAGTTTGAGACATTTTGGAAAAATTCTCTAGGAAGCAAATTACAAAATAGACATGAACATAACGGTTTAAGATTCAGTATCTCCCACACCTCATTAGGGTCGTTTAAAGTGTTAATACAGTTTGAGACATTTTGGAAAAATTATCTAGGAAGCAAATCACAAAATAGACATGAACATAACGGTTTAAGATTCAGTATCTCCCACACATCATTAGGGTCGTTTAAAGTGTTAATACAGTTTGAGACATTTTGGAAAAATTATCTAGGAAGCAAATCACAAAATAGACATGAACATAACGGTTTAAGATTCAGTATATCCCGCACCTCATTAGGGTCGTTTAAAGTGTTAATACAGTTTGAGACATTTTAGGGGTTTAAAAAAAGTTTGAGACATTTTGGAAAAAGGAAGCAAATCACAAAATAGACATGAAAATAACGGTTTAAGATTCAGTATCTCCCACACCTCATTAGGGTCGTTTAAAATGTTAATACAGTTTGAGACATTTTGGAAAAATTCTCTAGGAAGCAAATCACAAAATAGACATGAACATAACGGTTTAAGATTCAGTATCTCCCACACCTCATTAGGGTCGTTTAAAGTGTTAATACAGTTTGAGACATTTTGGAAAAATTCTTTAGGAAGCAAATCACAAAATAGACATGAACATAACGGTTTAAGATTCAGTATCTCCCACACCTCATTAGGGTCATTTAAAGTGTTTAATACAGTTTGAGACATTTTAAGATTCAGTATAAAATTCGTTTAAAGTGTTAATACAGTTTCATTTTGGAAAAATTCTCTAGGAAGCAAATCACAAAATGGACATGAACATAACGGTTTAAGATTCAGTATCTCCCACACCTCATTAGGGTCATTTAAAGTGTTAATACAGTTTGAGACATTTTGGAAAAATTCTCTAGGAAGCAAATCACAAAATAGACATGAACATAACGGTTTAAGATTCAGTATCTCCCACACCTCATTAGGGTCGTTTAAAGTGTTAATACAGTTTGAGACATTTTGTGAATACTCTTACTAGTTCTTTGGTTCATATTCGTTCAAATATTGTGAATGTGCATTATGTAACTGTGCGAGTGATGGTGCGATTGCCTTCCAGCAGAAATTGGAGCTGCTCTTCTGCCGGCCACCCACGAGGGCTGGCCCCATCTCTCCTTGTCGTATGCGGAGGTGCCTGTCTCGACGGCCCTGCACACTGCAGCACTCATGCACCCAGCCCTGCATGCGCAGCTCCCGGTGAGTACATACCTTTCATACAATATTCATACAACATACTTGCAGACTGCAATTGGCAAGTTATAAAAAATACAATGAATATTTCTTTTTAAAAAGCAAGGAAGATCATGGCAGTTTGGATTCTATTTAAATCAAAAGCTCCTTCCATTGATATTAAAATAATAGATAGAATATAAACTAATAGAGTTTAATTGTAAGTTGTTGTTTTTCATATATTCATAATCTAGTTTTAAAATAAAGAAAAAGTAATTTAAATTCTACGGAAACCCTTTGGAACAATCATATCCTTAAGTTAGTTTGGCAAGAAAAAGAGATAACTACTCCTAGAATATTATAAGAAGTTATTGTACTTTTTAAACTAGAGATAATATTTAAAAATTTCTTTGATTGTTTTTAATCAGTTTTCTCAGAACATTAAATTAATTGTCCAAAAACAAATCATTTTTCCAAATCTTTTGTAGAACAATAAATTTTGAAACCGTTCCAAAGTAAATATCTTTTATACTTTCCAAAATTATACCCACAAACAAAATAATTTTATTGAAATAATTATCAATTACTTTATTTTATTTTATTTATTATTTTTTTTTTGGTTTATCAGAGCTGTTTTAAGTATATTTTAATTTACTATTAATTATTATTATTATTATTATTATTATTATCATTATTATTATATTTATTATTTATGTATATTTTAATTATTATCGAAAAAAATGGATAAAAGCAATTCTAAAATTTAGTTTTCGCTTAAAATTATTGTTTTAGTGCATTTTCTTTTCAGTTTCAATGTAATTTTTAATAACTTTATTATTATTAAATCCATTCTAATTTTATTATATTTATTTATTTTTGTGTAATACTGCATGAAAATGTAAATAATCATTGATAATCTTTCAGCTTAACCTAAGAACTTAATCTTGTGTTTCAAAAAAGTTAAAATTTCAATTTTGAAAAATAAAGTGTGTGTTTTTATTATTTTTGTGTGAAATGTGTTTTTGAACCGAGAGATACGTGCGAGGCCTCAAACTGAAACAAACCACTTCTTTTCTTTTTATGTGACCGTGCCGTTGATTTAATCCCTAATATTCAGCCTGAAATGTACAGCCCACCAGACAACTTTACCTGCCGTTTCTGGCCCTCGTACGAGAAAGTAAGCACACCCACAACCATTCAGATTTGATGTTTTCCCTTTTGCTAACCCGTTCTCCCCAGTGGCGCGCGCAAGTGACTGTTCTCTTGTTTTGTTTTTATTTTATTTCATTTTGCATGACGTTCCATTTGTTGTTTGCGAAATTTGCATGTGAACATGATGTTCTGAGTGAGTATGCTTACAAACGAATTTTGCTTATATTAATATGTGAACATGATGTTTTGAGTGAGTATGCTTGCAAACGAAATTTGCTTATATTATCATGACGGAGCATTGTGATTGAATATGCTTATAAGCGAAATTTGTTAATATTACCATGTGGGAGCATGATGTTCTGAATGAGTATTCTTACAAGGGAAATTTGTTTATATCATAAACTGGGAACATGATATTGTGAGTAAATAAGTATAAGGCTAAATTTGCTTATGTTATGATGATGGTAATGAGTATGCTGATGAGATGTTTAACATGATGTTGGTAATGAGCATGCTTACAAGCGAAATTTGTTTGTATTATCGTTTGCGAACATGATGTTCTGAGTGAGTACGCTTGCAAACGAAATTTCCATATATTATCATGCGGGAACATGATATTTTGAGTGAATGCATTTATACGCAAAATTTCCTTATGTTATCATATGTGAGTATGATGTTAGTGAGTATGCTTACAAGGAAAATTTGCTTATATCTTAATAAGGGAACATTATTAACAATAAGCACATAAGCAAAATTTGCTTATATTATCATATGTGAATATGATGCTGATAGTGAGTATGCTTATAAGAGAAATTTGCTTGCAGTATCATGTCTGAAAATAATGTGAGTGAGTTTGTTTAGAAGTGAAATTTGCCAACATTTTTGTCATGTGTAAACATGATGTTCTAAGTGAGCCTGCTTATAAGCGGAATTTGCTTATATTATCATATGTGAGCATCATGTTATGACTGAATATGCATACAAGGGAAATTTGCTTATATCATCATATGTAAACATTATGTGAGTTAGTATGCACATATATTTGCTTGTTTCATCATATGTGAACAGAATGCTGTGATTGAGTATGCTCATAAGTGAAATTAACTTGTTTCATTATGTAGTTCTCACATATACCATATGATACCATAATATAACAATGTTCATACCATTACCATTTGGTTCGCACCATAATATATTATAATAATAATATAATAATGATCATGGTATAATATAATAATTCATATTTTATCTCGAAATTTAGAAGTTAGAATATTTAAAAACACATCTGCTCAGTAAATGTGTTATAAAATAATGTTTAAGGAAACATCTCATTGCAGAATAAGCATGAAATAATGGGTCTCTAAGTTTAAAAGATAACGACACTAAGAGTGTTAATCACCTTTCTTTTTTTAATTTAATAGTTGTAATTACAGTTAAGTTATTAAATTTCACATGATTTATTTTTGTATTACTTTTTATTATATTTTATGTGTATAATAATTTCTTTGATAAAACCGTAAGATCCAAAAGTCGATATATACTATTTATTAATACCTTCTTAACAAGTAAAAACACATTTTTATATTAGAAGGGAACGTATAGTTCACCAATTCGCTCAATAATACAAAAAAGGTGCTATAGATATGCCACATGTTCTATTTCATGTTCTAATGATATGGTACATGCCACATGTCCTATTTCATGTTCTAATGATATATACATGCCACATGTTCAAATTAATGTTCTAGGAGTATACCATGTGTTACATATTTTAATTCAGATTCTACAAATATACCACTTCGAATTTATGTTCTACAGATTTGTCATCTATCATATGTTCTAATTTACATTCTATTGATATGCCACATGCAAAATGTACTAATTCATGCTCTACAGATATATCACATGTTTCATTTCAAGTTCTACAGATATGCCACATGCCATATTTTCAAATTCATATTCTACAGATGCGCCACATGCCATATGTTTTATAGATATCCCACATGCCATATGTCATAATTCGTATTCTACAGATATACCATATGTTATAATCATGTTCTACAGATATACCTCGTGTTCTAATTAATGTTCTACAGATATGCTACATGAAATATGTTCTACAGATATGCCACATGTTCGAATTCATTTTTTTCGAGTATGCCAAAATATTCTAATTCATGTCCTACAGATATGCTACATGCCACATGTTCTACAGATATGCCCCATACCACATTCATGAATTCATATTCTACAAATATGCTACATGACTACATGCTGTACAATAAGTTAACAATAAGTTATTACTAAATTCATTGGTATGTCAATTTTTGGATCTTACTGTATTAACCTTTATTTGATAATATAAATTAATTTAGGTTATTAATATTATTTCATCTCTTTATAGTTTTGGAAACATTCGTTCATTTCTTTATGTATTTTTTGCGCACGCCACTGTTCCACCCTGATTTGTGCTTGCAATTTGTTCCTGACCCCCTTCCTACAAATAAGCTATTAAAACTAATGATGTAAACTTTGTGTCAGGCCTTCTTTTTTAACGGCAATGCGCATGTTTCACAAACTAAGAAAACAAATTAGTCGATCCCTATGTGTCTTTCAACCAATTCCATGTGTGATTTATTTTTATTTTTGCTGAAATTCTTTGTTGGCTTAAACGCATGTTTGGCATGTAGGTGTTGATCCTTACAAGACAGAATAATACTTGTTTATTACATTTTTAATGTTGAATTCGTCAAAACCTTTAAAAGCCTAAATGTTGTATTTGTGTTCCCACTTTGAAATTAAATTCCCAATGTTTGCTTTATTATTTTTTTCCTGGAAAGAGAAATCCTTAAATATCAGTTATTTGTTATGTTATGATAAAAATTGTATCTTGTTGTTTATGTATAGTAACATCTAAAACAAATATCTGCCAGAATTTGCATGTTATAATCTACAAAACGGATCAAGCATACAAAAATCAAATAAGTGAAAGGAAAGTGAACATTAGTTAAATACTCCATTTCAAAAAAAACATTAAAAAATTATTGCTGCTTTAAATTCATTTAAAAAATATATCTAGAAATTTCTGTCCACATTATTAGCTATTATAAATTTCTTGGACTATAGATAGTACACCAATACTCTGTGTTTGGATATACCATACGTTGTATAATGTCAACATCGATAATTGCTGTTTTTGATGAATGTGGTCTTGCCAATACGGCTTGTATTTAAATATATTTTTAATCTGTTCTCATTAATAATAATAATCGTTTAATTAATCACCAGGAACTAATCTACGTATAATTTACGTGTATGATTGTACAATAACTTGAATGGCTAAAACCTTGATACCTTGTATTTTTTTACACCTTTGCTTGTAATGCATGTTTGTCTTGCACTAATGTGAATTCCCACAGAATAGGGTCATTATCTTCTTTTCTGTTTGCAGCCTCCTCTGACGGTCCCCCACCCTCTGTCCCACGCAGCTTTAGCGGGAAGTGCTGCGATCCACGCCACCCTGCCCCCACCCCACCTGGTGGCCAGCCCTGCTCTGGCCAGCCCAGTGGGCTCTACCTCCTCGGCCTCTGGAACCCTCCCCTGTTCCACGCTGTTCGTTGCCAACCTGGGCCAGTTCGTCTCGGAGCAGGAACTCAAGGACCTCTTCGGAAGGTAAATCTCACACTTGTGCACTCTAAGTTTTCCTAATTTGGGTTTTCACACCAAAAACTCAATACTAAAAGTGCCAGACAGTTAATATTATTTCATCAAGTCGGCTATCCAAAAATTTCACCCGACTTCTGGCAGCAAGTTTTCTGCGAAAAGTCCGTTCCTTAATCAATTTAAAACCTGACCCCCAATGCAGAAATAAATAAAAAAAATTTGTTGTAGGTCAATAAAAAACAGTTCATTCAGACCAGGAAATTTTTTGACTTTCATGTGAATTTATTATGACGCTGGATTCTCACCTAAAACTGAAAAGAACACAATTTTTTGAGAAAATTATTCACATTAAAAAGAGAAACTTACAGAACTAAAAAAAGCACATTTTTTATAAATTATATTGTTGTTACTAATCCCTCTGGTGAAGAAAAGCCTACACCATCCCAGAAGACCCCGTCACAGGTGACTGGGCAATGGCTGAGGACAATATGCAGCTTTACTTTAACGAGAAACTACGAGGGCTGAAGATTGGCTAAACCTCTAGATAACGCTCTACGATCCTATAAGTCCGAGACCTACCGTTTTAAGTGGATTCCGAACCACTACAGACATCCATAGCACCGCTAGACACCTGTCCATACAGCCCCACATAAAAGTTATTTACATAGAGAATAGAAATTTTCAGAAATGAAAAGGAACACAATTTTTCGCAGAAGGGATTCCCGCCAATAACTGGAATTTGAAAATTAAAATGAATAACTTTTTTCACGGAAATCTAAGCTGCTTTGCTGTCTCCATATGAATTATTAGGTTTCTTACCAACATCTGCAAAATATTTGCATTGAGAAATTGTGTGACATTTATACTGAATGAATTTAAATTTGATTATTAGAGAGAAAGTTCTTTCTGATTGGCTTGAATTCGTTGTTCTCAATTAAATCCATCTAATAATTTCTTAACATGTGTCTTAAACGATGCTCCTACCAAAGATTGACAAGTAATGCTCACAAGGAAAGGAGAATGATCTTTTTAGCGATTTTCACATAGATTTATTATTCCATAAAATTAAAGAAGGTTCCATAAAGTTATTATAAGGTTAAACAAATTCGAATTGCTTTTATTGTAAGTGGTAATGAGTATTCTTTTCTCACGAACAACAACCTATTGATAAGTTACACTACACAAAAGCGAAAATAAATTAAAAACCATTTCAAATAGAAGCTTTCGTGATCTTTACGCCTACAGACAAACCTACTCATTTGTTGCTTCTACACTCTCACAGCGTTCTGTGCTGGTATAAATATAACCTAAAATCTTCCAACAGCACTGCAAACTTCTTTGGAGATCGATGAAACTCAATTTTGAGTTTCAGGTGACCATGTTGTTACTGATCCTTTATGAAGATAATGACTTCAAAAATAGACTCAGTATCTTTTCTTGAAGGTTTCTTTAATGTTGCGCACTTCATTGAGAATCATTTACCTTTATAAAGCCAATATGCAATAGATATTGCATAAAATTTCCGAAAAGGGTGTCTGGCATATTATATGTCAATTATTGTCACGAACTTCATTTTTAAGATGGGACTTCATGAAAAATCTAAACATATAGATTTATCGTATTATTAAATATTGAATTACTATCTTCATATTATACCAGGACAAATACAATTCGAATTGCAAGAAACTCTATTTCTCTTCTTTCAGTAAACCCTTTTCAAACCTAACAAATGCAAAAAAACATTTCATTTTCTGCAGATAAAATTTTTAAAAAAACCAATTATAAAAACTATATAATACAATAAACTAAAATAACAAATAATTTCCAATAAATAAACCATCTTCCTCTGAGGACAATATAACATTGTTACGACGTCTATTCGAAATCAGAAGTCAATAGAAAAATATAATACATCATTGCTTAGATTTAATTCGATTGCCTTGGATTACCTGTTTCGATTTTCAAAAATAATAATACATCTATCTCTTTTAATCTAAATATGACTTGGTGCCCATTCGGAACCTAATAGGTGCCTATTCAGAATCAAAAGCCGATAGAAAAGTATAATACATCGAATCGTACAAATTTGATGAACTTGGATAATATGATAGGAATTTAAAAAATAATACATCATCTGTTAGGGATCGATGAATTATAATTAGAGAGTCGATTGGGAATCTAGCATCGATAGACTAATATAAGATCATTGCATAAGTAACACTTAGTTCGATTATCTCGGATTGCTAGCACAATGACATTAAGACACAATAACAACGCCATTTAAAAGACAATACCATTGAGAACGAATCATGGAAACAATTACATGAATAGACGTTATAAAATGCAATAGTGCGAAAAAACTGAGTGGGGCATGAAAATGGGTTTTCCCCAAACTGAAAGAAACCGGGGACTGGGAGATTCTCCATTCGTGATTCTTCTCGTTTGCCCCCTGAGGAACTCGAAACACGTGTTTCATCGCATCTCGTTAATCGGGCTGGTGGCAAAGTGACTTCGCTTAAGATCAGCTTTACGTCCCACGTCAAAGGAATTGTAATTTGTCAAATGACATCAATTTCTTGAACCTAAGGTGATAAAATGGAGGTTGTTTTTCGAGTACAAAATTCCAACGCCTGGCAACGCTTGATGTCGCCGCTGAAATGAAATATAAGTTAATATTATGAGACTTTATGCAAATAGCATAACAGTAACTAGCGTTAACATAAGCCAATCAAGTCGGTCAATATATCATAACATTGCCTATGTAAAAAAAGTCGAAAGTTTTGTGTGGATCAAAACCTATGTAAAAATTGACTTAGGTCTTACGTAACTCATAGCCTATGTAACAGTAGACTAAGGTCTTACGTAGCTCATAACCTATATAAAAGTAGAAGATGAAGTAAGGTCTGATGCTTAATTTATAATAGATGCTTACTTAGCTCATAACCTATGTAAAAGTAGACTAAGGTCTTACGTAACTCATAGCCTATGTAAAAGTAGACAAAGGTCTTACGTAGCTCATAACCTATATAAAAGTAGAAGAAGAAGTAAGGTCTGATGCTTAATTTATAATAGATGCTTACTTTAGCTCATAACCTATGTAAAATTAGACTAAGGTCTTACGTAACTCATAGCCTATGTAACAGTAGACTAAGGTCTTACGTAGCTCATAACCTATATAAAAGTAGAAGATGAAGTAAGGTCTGATGCTTAATTTATAATAGATGCTTACTTAGCTCATAACCTATGTAAAAGTAGACTAAGGTCTTACGTAACTCATAGCCTATGTAAAAGTAGACAAAGGTCTTACGTAGCTCATAACCTATATAAAAGTAGAAGAAGAAGTAAGGTCTGATGCTTAATTTATAATAGATGCTTACTTAGCTCATAACCTATGTAAAAGTAGACTAAGGTCTTACGTAACTCATAGCCTATGTAACAGTAGACTAAGGTCTTACGTAGCTCATAACCTATATAAAAGTAGAAGATGAAGTAAGGTCTGATGCTTAATTTATAATAGATGCTTACTTAGCTCATAACCTATGTAAAAGTAGACTAAGGTCTTACGTAACTCATAGCCTATGTAAAAGTAGACAAAGGTCTTACGTAGCTCATAACCTATATAAAAGTAGAAGAAGAAGTAAGGTCTGATGCTTAATTTATAATAGATGCTTACGTAGCTCATAACCTATATAAAAGTAGACTAAGGTCTTACGTAGATCATAACCTATATAAAAGTAGACAAAGGTCTTACGTAGCTCATAACCTATATAAAAGTTGAAGAATAAGTTAGGTCTGATGCTTAATTTATAATAAATGCTTACGTAGCTCATAACCTATGTAAAAGTAGACCAAGGTCTTACGTAGATCATAACCTATGTAAAAGTAGACCAAGGTCTTACGTAGATCATAACCTATGTAAAAGTAGACTAAGGTCTTACGTAGATCATAACCTATATAAAAGTAGACAAAGGTCTTACGTAGCTCATAACCTATATAAAAGTAGAAGAATAAGTTAGGTCTGATGCTTAATTTATAATAAATGCTTGCGTAGCTCATAACCTATGTAAAAGTAGACCAAGGTCTTACGTAGATCATAACCTATGTAAAAGTAGACCAAGGTCTTACGTAGATCATAACCTATGTAAAAGTAGACCAAGGTCTTACGTAGATCATAACCTATATAAAGTTTCATATGTAAACATAACCTGTGTAAAAATAGACTAAGGGATTGCATAGATAATAGCGTATGTAAGAGACTAGAGTCTTGCGTAGGCCGTACTCAATGTGCATGCTAAATTTGTAAGTTCCAGGTTGCAAAGTTTTTTAATTTATACATAAGATGGATTAAATTTATCATCTTCCTTTAGCAAATAAAAAAAAATTATCAATAGAAGAATTTTCGTACTAGTAATATTATTTTTTTTAAAAATAAACTATTAAACCTAATAATTCTGATTCTTTAAGCGTTGTTATGAATATTTTAATGATTTTTTTTTCATTACACAAAATAAAAAAATTTTATTCGTATTTTGATACAAAACATCATATTTACAAGAAAAAAGAAACCTTGTTTATTAAGGGGAAAAAAATATATACTATTTATTTATACACAAAACCTAAAGAAGAATGGGCAAAGAATAACTATATAACAGTATACTCTAGACGCAAATTGCATAAAAACAACTATCAAAAACTTTCGCAATATAGAAACCCCTGAAGTGCTTCTTACATTCAGACCTCTCAAAAAAGAAGAAAAAAAAGGAAGAAATTGTTCAAGATTTATATATATTTATATATATATATATATATATTAAGAAATTGTAGATATTTTGTTATTTATAAAAATTCAGAATATGTGTGAATCTTTTTTTATAAGAAAATTCTTACCCTTGTCTTTCTAATTGTAAAAACTTTTAATTGGCCTAATATCGTTAATTTATTATTTTTACATTTATGAGTCTTTTATTTATGAAACTTTTTTATACAAAAAAATACTCTTATTTTTATCTTTCTAATTGTAAAACTTTAAATTGGCGTAATATCATTAATTTAATTATAAATGTACAATAAAAATCTCCTAGAGGGTAATTTATAAAGTGTTAAAAGCATCTAAAAATATATTATTTCTAATTTTCTCCTTGCCCGTGTGTATTAAATTATATTAATGAACAAATACTAAATTATTAACTACGCACTTTGCATATTTATATGAGAATATTAGGATGGAAAGCCCGGTATGCTGGATGCATGGCGAAATATTCCTATAAATTAGTAGGAATTCGTTATCAATTGAACGCGTTCTAATCTTAGCGCGCATTGTTATTGGAATGAGCGTTATCTCACTGAATGATTCATCTTTCAGCTTTCCTGGCTTGTCAATGTCTGCGCATGCATAACAAGGGTGGAGCCCCCCGTCGCTTTTATATCGAGTACCAGGTACTGTATCCGGTTGCGTAATCAGTACACCAATATTCAATGTCTATGTGTCTTTTTTCATATGTCTATGTATTTA